>CM031241.1:564865470-565072970 GCA_018340775.1 Taxus wallichiana var. yunnanensis
CGAGAGCATAAAGCAATAAAACCACTCCTAACCATCCCATAATGATTATGAGTGTCATGATTACAAGGACTCTGAACTGGGTTTCCTTGAACATGTTTGCGTCATTCCAAACTAGGAGTATAAATCAAGCAATAACAACTCTCATAATTGTCCCATACCAATTACAAGAATCATTATTCCAAGAGTCTTAAACCGGTTTGCCACATTCATCTCTACTCTATTGAGATATTCATGCTTATGTCCAAAAGAGTTTATTATTTCATAATCCAAAACATCATATCATTCGTATAAAATAATCACTAGATTTATTCCCAATGAATCTAGAAAACATGCCATTACACATGGTCATATCCAAGAGTAGGTTTCAACTTTTCCCAACTCATAATTAAGAAATATTAATCACTTTTACATGGTTATCATATTCCACCAAATAAGGCATATGGTCTGCATCACGTAGTTGTCCAATAATTAATTTTCATTGATCACTCATATATAATTATCAACTTCCAAGTTTCTCAAATCGTGACATATTCCTAGACCTCGATCAAGGGTTATCAAGTTGTAATTTCATCTTTGCGAGCTACAATACTTTCATACATTGTCCCCAAACTTGACAATTTAATTTAGTCTATCAGTTAGAATGAGTACTTTTGTACCCTCGTTTCTCTCAACTTGTCGTGTTTTTCTCTTAACTATCCTTCTAAATTAATATTTACATCTATTTAGTCCACTAGAATAGGTTTGATCGTTGTTTTATTACTTTGCTTGTTTTTACAAGATATCACATCACTAACTTTGACATCTTAAACATTGTGGTAAACAAGTATAGAGATAAACAAATAATCTCCCTTCGTGGTTTAACATGTTTCAATTTTCATTTCCTGTCCCCTAAGGTTTTCATAATGACATCATTATCAATTTACAACGCTTGTATTATGGTCCCTATATTTGATGATACTTTTGATAAGGTTTACAAATATTTCAACATTATTACAATCATTATGTTTTCTTACATATAACTAGAAATATACTATTTTTATGCCCAAAAGTTTTCTTAACCTTAAATGGCTTTTAAAATCCTTATGAAAGGGTTTCCAAAGTGTACGGTTTACACGCAATTAAAATCAGAGTATAGTGCATTTAAAATTCTCTTTATAAGTCATCATGCTAATTTTACAGTTCATATTAAATATGGTTATAACTTTAAACCTTGTGTTACTATTGTTTATGTTTACACACCAAAACGAACAACAATAGTATAATTAGAAGTTTATCTCCATTTATATTCCTCTAGATAGAGAATCCTAATTTCAATTGTTAGCCACTTCATGGTCGGATAAGATTTTAAAACAAATTTTATTTCTATATACATGTTAATAGGGTTTACATTGTCCTTGTTTAGCCCTAAAAGGAAACTCATAAGGAGACTATCACCAGTATCCCATCGTTTACGGTTTATAGTGCTTCCAAGATACATAAGTAAGGTATTCCTAATTTACAATACGATTAAGTTCATCTAGTAAGAGAATATATATTGTTACTACCAATTTGACAAATATCACGGTTTTCAACTTTCTATTTCAATTATAACTTCATGTTTCATGTTGTTCTTTAAGGTATTCCTAATATAACAGAAAAGTGAACTTTAAGGTATTTGACAAATTTAAGGTATTCCTAATATAACGGAATCTTTGAACTTTGGGACTGGAAAACTAAGAAAACCCTTTTTGGACTATTGGTCACTCCGGTTGTTCTCTATGGCTGCGAGGTTTGGGGAAGTAGCATGTCAAATCACGGGTGGAGACAGATAGAAAGAATCTAGAAACATCTAATCACAAGCACTCTCAAAGTCAAATCAACTGTTCCCTTATGAGATCCTGTTAGCTGAAGTGGGTACTTCCTCGTTGGAAGCTTCGGCAATATCTCAGATGATAAGCTATTTGAAAAAGTTGAAAACATGGACAATCTTCACTGGCCCAAAATAGTTGTGGACAATACTCTAGAATGCAGAAAGAAAACCTGGATGAAACAAAATAATAAATGGATGAACAAATGGGGCATCAACTTGCAAGAGTGTCCTAACAACAACAGGGAAATAAAAAATTATGTGATAGAAAAGTTCAGGACTGCCATGTGGACGGGACAGATTGGTCGAAAGAAAGCACATTATATCAGAGAATTCAATCCCACTGGGAACATGATGAAAAAGCTTATCTAGGGGCAGCTATCAAGGGTAAAGCAAGGATTCTAGTGGCACAGTTAAGGACCGGATCGCATCATCTTCGATGCGAAACTGGTAGATGGACTATTCCAAAGGAAGATTGGGAAAGGAGAATTTGTCTTTTCTGCAACAAAGGGGTCGTTGAGACAGAATGACATTTCATCATGGAGTGTTCGGCATATGATGATATTCGTATCCAGTACAAAAACAACCTGAAGGTGGACGGACTAGAGGAACTCTTCGAAGGAACACGGCTTGGCGACCAGCGGTTTCATCCTCAAGATTCACAAAAGTGAAGAGCGAGATATTGAAAGGAGTCTGAAATCTGATTAAAAATCTCAGTTTTGTGGTCCCATAGACTCTTCAGTCTCGTGGACATTATTAAAATCTTTCATTTCATTTCATTTCATGTTAAAAAGTTAACACAGTCTAAGTTTGATATATTCCACTTCCATCTATGGAGTTCTTGGTTTTATAATCTATGTTTGTCCTCGTAGTAACATATAACCCTCATAATGATATTATCACCAATATCACGTTATTTACGTTTTAGCATGTTTCCAAAATACAAAAGTAATGTATTTACGCTTTCTAAAACAATCATTTTTTCATAATCCCGATGTCGCGTGTAAGGATGACAACCTTCCATTATACATGTCTCCTCATAGCATAGATTACTTAGTAATAAATACTTGTTATAATCATTCATTTGTAACGACAGTTAAGATATTTATTTAGGTGTATTACACTGGAGGTGTTACATAGTGGAGTCGGACCTAGGGCTTCGATGGATTTTATTGCATGGATGACACCGATTGAACATTGAATGATGTGTTGAAATCGACGATTAACACTAGCAAAAGCATCCATAGGTGCTTGTGAGAGGCCGATAGGCATATAAATTGGGAGGGGAGAGTTGAAAGTGGAGAGACAAGGGAGAAGGAAGAATGTGGAAGGTCATTAGGTGTCCAATTGCAGTTACAAAGAAAGAAGATATTGCAACAATAAAGATATTTATTTGAAATAACATGGTTTTTTATTTTTATAAAATAAAGGACGACTACCAAAAAAATCAGTTACAAAGAAAGTTGTCTCTAAGAAGCCTATCGACAATTAAGTTCAATTTATTTAAGTAGAAATGCATTCGCAACGGTTAGGAGTAGAGTTTAGGAGGTTTCGCGTGGCTTCACATATACGTCTGTCGGCCTCTATGGAATAATACAAGTAAAATAACGCGAGCTGTATGGGTTTTGTGCACAAACTGGACATCGGGAACTGGTCTCCAGAAGCGCAAACGCACATGTATGTGAAGGTACAAATCCATCTTCCAGTTTTAAGCAAACGCACTGTAAGCCCGGTATTACATCCTTCATAAGGGCATGCAGGTACAAATCCATCTTCCAGTTTGCTCTGCACATACTTAATCATGCATGGTGGCACTCCTTTACATGATACATCTCACCTGCATATTTATCTTCCATGAAAATCCTACAACAATGCCCACCTTCACTTTCATCTTGATTGTTTACCAGAGCATTAATACCAACTTGAGCAAACATATGTGCCTTCGTATTCTTGGCTCTTGTGATTGACATTTTGGTTTCCTGAACCTGCAAGAAAAAGAAAAAGTAAACAGGGTGAGACTAACACAAGATTCAGTCAAGATCTCCCTAACAATTTACATTAAAAGAAGCATGAGAGAAAAATGCATACCTTGTCGTATAATTTGTCTGAATCCAAACACACAATGAGATTTCGTATAGTATGACGTCTGACGGTTGCAACACCTTCCATTAAAGCCATGTACTCTATAACATCATCGATACTCCTCGTAAACAGAATTCTCATCTCCATGAACAATTTTTCTTGACTGTCAAAGACAGCAATGCCCGCTGCAAGGGTCTTCCTCTTTCCATGCGCATAGTCAAAAGTAGACACCCATTTGAAATATAGTGTAACGGGGTTCTTGACAATGGTTCTTGAAGGTATGTGCATCATGAATTCTTATGAAAGATTTTCCTAATGGATGTTGCCTTTCTTCTTGGGGTAACTAGGTTTTATGTCTAGGACATCCTGTATGTTGTCGAAATCATCTTCATTGGCAGTTTCAATGCCCTTCTCCTCATTTTTAGATTCTTTGTCTTCTGCAACTGTAGTAGCATTGTCGTACTGATATTTTAGACTCCTTGTGATGTTTCCCGCGCCTTAGGATTGCAAATCGCAAATCCTCCCCCTCTTAATTTATTTTAAGCAGACAGGTACAACCATTTAAAATCAAAATATTGGACAAACACGTGGCTATTTCATAAACTATTGTAATTGGGAACCTATCTAAAACAAAGCCATAATGTGGTGAATCATGTCAAAGTCAATATATTTTATTAATACGTGAAATATGTGATGAAAACATTGAAAAGGAACAAGTATGAATCGTGATACTTAATACGCGATCGATGATAAATAATGATGTCAAGTTTAGAGAACCCTTAATGCAAAGACTGATATCTGTTAATGTCAAATCTATCACAAATAAAATTTGTCGGATCACGTTAAACTCGGTAAAAGTGTAATCTTCGATGCTAACACAAAGCCAAGTGAAGCACATGGGAAATGTGAGACATACACTTTATATGGGTTTGAGGAGGAGAATGAGTCGGAAAGATAATAAAAGGTGAACTACAAAGGGGAAGGAGGAATGTGGGACCCTTTAAAGGGACCTCTTGTCCTTGATGACAAGCTCTCTAAAATCGTTCACAAGAGAGCCTGGAAAATGATTGCTCAATCCGATGGAAGATAATGACACACTAAATGTGGACATCTAAATACGAAAAAATCTTCCTATGTTTGGCACAGTTTTGGCTAGGCACGTAGTGTTACACATTGTCCTATACCTTCCACACATTTCATGTATTTTAAATTTCAAATTTTGATGACTCTAAAAAGGGTTGTATTTATCTTATTCCTTAAATTAGGTTGTTTAGTAGCCAATAAATCAATGACACGGAGACCAAGATGGCATATGTTGGTGGAGTGGCAGCCCCACCACCTGTGACTTGCTTTTCCTTAAAAACATTAGATGAAGACATGTCACTATGATAGATGGTCAAAGCACATGACTCTGCAAAGAATTGATGTGGCTCGGAGAATTAAAATCACATGGAGACATGCATGATATTGTCATATGACAACCAAAGAACCCAAAGCCATTCGATATATGTGTGTTATCAAATACATGGAGGGGTGGGATAGGAATTTATAAACTTACACTTGTTATTTCAATAATTTGCCACCTCCCAAGAGCACCCATTAGGTTGCCGCATGATATTCTAGGGAAAGCATCATATTTTTACACGTATCAAATTTGTTATCTTAAGTCAATGATATCATTACACCCATCAAATATGAGAGTGTATCATCAAATGAGATACTACTGCTACGAACTAACGGTAAAGAGCAATGCAAAAAGTCCCCCAACCATTGAGATTAAGAAAGCCCACATTAAATGTCAAAATTATTTACTAGCAATCGTTTATGAGCAATGTAATGGAGATGTCAATAGGGATGCATCCAAAAATTAAAGTTGAATCAGTGAAATATTATAGAAGGGAGAGGAGTGGTGAAGAAGGGGATTCAAGGATGAGTCATCCAGGAGTGGTGAAGAAGGGGAGTGAGGGATGAGTCATCTAAGAGTGGGGAAAACATTTGGGGAATGTATGTGAAACTCTTCTTTCTTCCAAGAAGAAATACGAACCACATACTATTTTTTCAATGAAAATGAATATGAACCTACCTAAGTTTAGGATCGTGTCCCTCACGATCCTTGCTTTTCAAGATATCTCCGAACTATATTGCCAACATGCCCTCCACAATTTACCCCCTTTTTCAATCACACATTCGACAACAAATACACATGTTACATATGTCCCTCATCATAAAGACAGATGACTTCCACAAAATGGTTCCTCTCAATATTTTCCTCTCTCGATTGCTTCTCCTCCCTCCAACCTCAATATTTAATACTTTTACTGCAAGTGTCATCTTTTACATATTAATATGTTTCAGATGATGAAAAGTCTAAACATAGAATTTAGTGGAGGAAGTAATAACAACTTGTTTAAGTTCAATGTATTTAAAACCTAAGATATAGATCCATCCCCCTATATTAGGCTTACAAATGAAAATGAAAACGAAACCAGAGAAGACCATAAATAACAACGAGGGTGGAACTGGAGGCGATCCAAAATAGCAAAGGTGACATGATCGATTTTGCCTTTGTTCAAAGCGAAGAGCATCGTCCCAACTCGAAACTTTACTCCCCTTACTTTTACATTTTCTCTAACTACCCAATAGAGTCAAGATCTGCAAATTCAATCAAGTATTCGCCTCGACAACATTTTCCATCAGCTTCTTGCATTTTCATATATATTCCTCTACAATTTTGCTTTGACATCTAGCACAACACGGCTTTAATCCTTTTTTCGATTAACAAACATGTCGTGCTCTTTGTATTTTGTATACTTTCACATTGTTTCCTCCATTCTTCTTTACTTTCCCATCCACTTCGCCACCCTCACACGCCATTTTCTAAACCCCTCTTCCTTTCCTTCATTTCCCTTCTTCACTATATCCCTTTTGGCGTTCACATCGTACATTTAACATACGATTGCTAGTTTCATAAGATAACTTCATCATTATAATGGTATAATGTCTCATATAGTTTTTCTCTTGCTTTATGTCCCAACCATACCCGCTCACGTTATTATTGGCACCTTGGGGAGTGGGGTGTCCTAATGGAATGTTAGGTAGTCCACTCTCTTCTATTTTATTATTTTGTTTTAACTTATTCCCTCACGCATGGTGTATGGGTTGTTTTTAGCATTTAACTATAATATTTTTGCCTTTGTTATTTATCTTGACATGGTGCGCTTTTGAAGCATAAAATAATTGCAAATTTGTTTCATATTAAAATATTTTGTATTGATAATGTGGGGATGTGACACCCAACCATAGCCACACATATGTTGTGATTTCCAACCTTAAGATGTGGTTATGTCAAAGAACACCATTAGTAGTTACTCAATAATATCAATATCAAAATATATAAACTTCATTTTATTGGATCCAAATACGCCATGCCTCAAATTTCTATGAATTTTACAAGAGATTAGCTTTAGTGCAACAACATTATACCTTATTCTATCCACTAGCTCTAACCAAATCAAGGGGAGAGAAAAAATCTTCTAACAATACAAAAAAAAATAGATCCCCGCATACACCTAAAACTTCTACTTCCTATGAATTTATATTTTTCAAGTAACATAGAATCATAGTATGATGAAAGCCAAGACTCCCCTTAGTAAAAAGTAAAAGTAGCCCTCTTTACATATCAATACTATGCTCCATAGACAAATGACTTTTGAATAACATTTGTCCAATGGCAACCATTTATGCTCTTTAGTTGATATTTTGGGCAATTTATAGGCAACAAAGGCTATAACCCAAATGCCATTAAGTGATATTTGACTCGTTATACATAAAGTGTTCCCGATGACATTAATCTTAAATGTATTTATGCCGAAAGGCGTGCCTTAAATGAACATTGGCTAGCTAATTCGACATGGTTCGAGGATTGAATGGTTGGCATCCGCTTGCGAGTCCGATGTTGACGTACGCATTGACAAGGGTCATCCACGTTGCAACAAAGCAGGTCAAGTAGTTCGGCGGATTCCAAGAGGTATGCAAAGTAGTTAATTTTCCCCCTGTCTCGTCGATGTAAACCATTGCGTGCACATCTAGGTTTCCCTCGCTGCAGATTTGGGGGTTCACAGAAATGGCTTTTGGGCAGAGCTCTGCATCTTCATCCTTCTACATTGATAACACAAGAAGCACATTTCTGCTCAGCCCTGCCCTGTCATGCCCTGTCTCATAACCATGTACTCCACCAGGGTAAGCGCAAAGATTTTTTTCTTGGGTATTCCCTTTACGGGCTTTTTCCTCTATTCATAATCTTTGGATCAGATGGTCTAAATTTTCTTTTAGAATTTTTGCAATAGCAAGTGGGAGGGTTTGCTGGGAATAGGGTCGAAACGAGCAAGGCCGCTTACAACAAAGGTATGTCCTATGCTTTCTGAAAAGCAATTTTGTGCTTTAGGTGTAAATTAATGGCTCTGTACATATGTTGGTTTAATCTTTAATATCATATTGCCTTGAAGTTGCCTTTGTTTTGGGCATTTAAGCAATGGATGGATTTTGTGTTTTGACAGGTCTGAAAATGGAAGGCAATGGTCAAAGGGATTTATCTGATATTGGAAATGGTGTTGGAAGGTAGGTTCATTGTTAATTTCTCTTGATGGGAACTCTTTTTCTTTGGTGTTGTGCCCTTAGATTTAGACTTTTACGCAAATGTTTTAGGAATTCGTAAATCTCTTCTTGGTTCTATGAATGATAGTTACAGAGTATGTTGTTTGGTAATACTAATACAAATGCTTATCTCTATGTTTGATGATGACCTTTCAGAAACCCACATACGATTGACGCTTGAGTCTTGTTCCATTGATCGCCTGTGACCGGGGAGGATTTTGTTTATACATTTTCATTATGTCTTCCTTGATGTTTATTAGTGCAGGAATTTATTGATGCCCTTTACCTGATTGGTTGGTCCAGGAAATATATTGCTACCTTGGCAAACAATCAACACGTGGTACATGTATTGGATCAATCAAGCTATAAATGCACAATACCTCAGTGCCCTGTTCCTGTTAATAATGCATTGATCATTACTATATTTTTCAGGAGACCCGACATTTGCTTAGACCTAGGCCTGATAAAAATATCACTCCAACAACCAAAGATCCGAGGACAATGTCACCTACAGAAGATATACATGAGGATGCGGTTGTTGATAAGGAAGATTTGATTGGATCTTCTAGTACTTCAACTAGAGGTTAGTTTAATTTAAGACATTCTTATGATTTTGCATCACTACAACCTTTGTGTACCTCCTGACATCGAAATCATATCATGATGGGTTTCCAGGAATGTTGTGAGGTGGAAATGGAAGATCCAGTTGATCCAATCCCAATATCAGATATTGATGAGGACGATGCAGAAAACCCACTAGCCGTTACAGAATATGTACAAGACATATATAGCATGTATAGAGGAAGGGAGGTAAGTCTCAATAGTATTAAATTTATAGGTCTTTTTAGACATTGATCCAAACTTATGAGTTCTTGTAAGCCTAAGCATGTTATTTTAACATGAAGTTCCTCATCTGTTGTAGAACCTTAGTTGCGTTCCCACAGATTACATGTGGGAACAAACATATATAAATGAGAGAATGAGGGGTATTCTGATTGATTGGCTCATTGAGGTAAGGTTTGGCTATGTAGTATCGAGTTCAATTTTGCACAATCTTATCCAAATAGAGTTTGAAATGCTAATACTCCTTTTCCCGTCTTCTTTAGGTACATTTGAAGTTTGAACTTATGGATGAAATGTTGTTCTTGACAGTCAACATTATTTATAGATACCTCTCAAGAAATAGGGTGATGAGCAAGCATTTACAACTTGTTGGGGTTATTGCTATGTGTTTAGCATACAAGTATGAGGAGGTTTATGTTCCTGTAGTCGATGATTTTATCCAAATTTCAGACAAAGCTTACTCTAGAGAAGAAATGTTTGAAATGGTAAGAAGCCTCCTGTCTCTCATAAAAAAAAACTAAGTTCATAAATTTTGACACAGTTCAACATTTCCACTATGTGTTTAGGGTTTGAAGTATCCATGGTTAGGTGGTGAAATATATGTGAATCTTTGAGTAAATAAGAATGGGAAACATTCAATGGCCGGAAAGGTTAAGAAACTTACATACCCTTTTGATTCTAGAGAGCATGATTTTATATGACATTTCATTGAAAAATGTTGAAAAGCATTCAAAGTGATTATACGTGTTACACTACCTTAACAACATTTTGTAGCTATCCCATCTATCCTTCTTAGGCTTTGCATTTTTAAGGCTTACATTTTACAACGGAACACCAAAAATATAACAGGGCAAACAAGTTCATTTAGTCTATAGTTGATGATTGGGTCGTTCTGATATTGTGATTTTCATACATGCATTTATGTGTAGGTGCTCTGTTGAAGATAGATACCAAAATGTTTCTACTTCTCTTACTAGTGATAGTACCTTTGTCATGGCTGCTTCGCCCCGCAGGCCCATAGATGTTCCATTTCAATAGAACTACGTTCCTACTTGGGCCGATGATCATATAAAATACATTGATGGTGGGAAGCAGACCACACTTTCTCTGGACAAATGGACAGGTAATTTCCCTCTGCAGCCTATTGCAATGCCATAATCACTTTTACATGTCTATATGTATACTGGGTCTTTAGCCTCAATGGGTTTGAATGATTTTTAGTAATTGGTCACTTTATTTCGTGAATTGTTTCTCTTTTGGGACTGGTTGTGAAGGTTTTGGGTTCCAATCCAAGGGGACATACTTGTTTGGGCACTTCAGTATGCAGATAAAGATGGTTCCCGGTGATTCTTCAGGCACTGTCACTGCTTTCTATGTAAGTACTAAGAGTTTTTATTTTTCTACAGCCATGTTCTCCTGGTTTTTTCAATGCTATCTCCTCCTCATGTATAACATATCAATTAAATGGTGTTTTCCTGAGTTGCAACTTTCATCACAGAACTCGGAACATGATGAGAAAGACTTTGAATTCTTAGGCAACAAGTCTAGAGAGCCACACATTCTACAAACCAAACGATCCCTCTATGCAAAGTGACATGAAATTTTGGCCTTTCAAGGTCTTTTTCGGTCACAGTGAGAAGATGATATGTTTCTATAATTTCTAGCTACTCTGTGAAAACTAATCTACACACAAATAGAATATAACATTTCAAATTAGATAAGGGATATTGAAATGGTTATGTCAATGTTGAAGGGAGAGATAATTGATGTGAACTGTGGCTTGCAGTGATGGTCGATGAATTTAGTTACTAATTTCATTTTTTCATTCCCAGAAATGAGCACACTGTAACATCATTATTACTAATTGAAATTTTATTGTAGAGCTTTGAATTTCACTAAGTATAGACTAATTTCTCCAATAATCGATTATTCTTGCATATTTTCTTCAAATAGGCAAAGGGCATGGGTGTGTGGATTTTCTTTTGATTGTTGGTTGGAAAGTTTTTTGAAGACAATTCACATTTCATAGTATGTCAGCGAGATAAAATTATAGATTTTTAATAATTAAAGCCAAACTCCATAACTTATCAATAAATTCGGCACCGATGGCCATACATTGTAATAATTTATCAATTTTAAATTTCTATTTTGTAAATTACAATATTTGTAACATTATGGCTTTCATCAATTCTGCCTAACATGTTTATTATTGGATTGGCATTTAACACAGATTCATTTCCAAGATTCAATGCCACAACTATGTCTTGTCCCCCTTGTGAATCACACAATATTCCAGCAAAACCACATGGATCAGATGAAAAAACCCATGATTTGAAAAATGTAGATCCTGGCATGTCATCCACACTCTTTCTGTTGCCCCGCAAGGCCAAAAAATCAAGTGGGTCTGGCATTGTCTGGCATAAAAACATCACCAACATCATCTTCTTCATGTTAGCAATCAATCCAGAGACCTCCATTTCCATAGCTCAATGCTTTCTCCTTCCTCTACAAACAGAGTGAGCTCTCCACAATGAAAAACTTTGCCTTACTTATATATAGGTATATCCTTTTAATGTTGCAAGACAACCTGTGAGTCCATAATGTTTCACAGTGAATTTAATGACATCTTAGTTTTCTTGTGCATCATACCCACTTCATTGAATGCAGATGTTTTCATTCTCACCTATCCTAGTCCCCAATAATCAAGGGTTAATTTGACGACTCGTTTAGACATTTTTTGTAATTTTAGAGGTATTGAAAAATTGTCATCACCCAATTTTTTTGATAGGCATAGGTGGTTGTCAAATTTAACCCCAACTTGCCATAAATGAGAAGGGCTTATTTCTATTAGCTTCTCACCTATCCTACTCGCCATAAAGGCTCTCTTGACTTCCTTCCCTACCAAGCTACCATTCCACGCATTACCTAGATATTAGCCAATGTTGTTGTACTCATCTCCCAAGGCAATGAAACAGGATATTACCTAGATATTAGCCAATGTTGTTGTACAATTACGACTTAAATTGGAAGATGGAATCCCTCCCTTGCTAAATATGATTGAATGCACCTACCCATTTATGCTAAAAAAACCTTTACAAATTGCCAAAAACATATATACAACCTGTGAAATTTTAATTTATTTTTAATAAAATAGTTCTAATATCGCTTCACAAAAGTATACGTTAGTAGTTATCCAGAATCCCTATGGATTCCGAGCCTGCCAATTGGCATATGCAATTTATTTAATGTTACCATCCCTCAATAAAAGCCTTGATAAACTAGCAATTGTACCAAAAATGTGTGATGGAAATGCCGAAAGTAATGTGTCTAACAAATTAAATTTGGAATTGTGAAGGCAAGACTCTAAATTGAACAAGAATTAGATGATCTTTTTAGAGTCTTGGCTTAGCATAACACTTACATTTGTCTGGCATGATGTGGAAGTTATCGACCTTGCTTCTAGATTGAGCTAGAATTTTTCTAGGCACCACGATTAGAGGTCATATTTGTGCACAAGGCAACCATCGTCGGGTGAGAGAGATGCGACCGATGGTTCAATGTTGTCTTAAAAACATCAACGCCGTGTGAATGATAGTTAACATTACGTACAATTACGGTTTTTCACGTGTCTTTGCAAATTTTATCCTTTATTCTAGGAAAGGTTTGCTTTTTTGTCTTTGGTTTTGGTTTCGTCCTGCTTTCGTCACTACATTTCTGGTGATCTAGGCTTGCGCTTTGGAGTCTGTGTGTTCGTTCTTGTCAACATCTGGTCTTGTTCACCCTTTCTTACCAATATTCAATATCTTTTGCAAACCTTGAAAAAAATTCTATTAGTATCGACACAACATTTATCATTTATGTTATAGTTTTTGTTGAGTGGTTGTTTAGCTCTTTGACTCATAATTTTCCCTTGGTGAAGGTTTTTAAGAATCTTTGTTGCTAGAAGGTTTTATTGGTTTTACAAACACACTTAGATTACATGCGTGCGTGACATTTTTTCCCTGTTTGAAGATTTAAATTGTTGTGCATATGCCTTAAAATTGAAAATTGTGGTCTACATGTTTAAATTCTACTTGAGAGCCCAGTTTCTTGTGATGATTGAGAGCAATCATTTGAGTTATTGGAATCTTGGGTTGTTTGCACTCAGGGCTCAAAAGCTATTCTTGTCTTATTAGGATGTCTAAGTTCAAAGTTGGGTTGCGTATAGATCTACGAGCAGGTTGTGGGTTCCAGTTGTTGGAGGTCGGTTGATCATTCTCTTAACCGTGGATTTAGCCCTGATCAGTTAGGAACTACTCATGTAAAATATCCATAGTCTTACCTTGTGCATGTTGTGAAAGCCCTCTTGCCTTGCTTGATAAATTGTTGGTTTGAGGCCAATTATGCAACCTAATTGTAGTTCGTAAATTTTGTATTCCCTTCCGCTTGTTTGGATTTGTTGCAAGGAAAAAAATGTTCATTATCATACATGTACATTATTCAGAGTATTTTTGCAAGCCATGTGTTGCTTCCTAGCTTGTCATGGACAACAATATAGTTCAAGCGTGATGTACACTGACATATGCAAGCTTCCTGTCTACATTCAATGGTGTTAGGCACTCTGCACAGGCTTCTAGGGTGAGATAAATTTGGATACCAAGGTTGATTCCTAGAGTCTTTCCCCCTTTAGCATGGGTCATCACAGTTCCTCAATAGCCTTCAAAGAGTTTGAACTTGGAACTGTAGACGCATTACTTTGTGTTGCCTCCTCTACTGGGCATGTGTATTGTGCGAATGGTTATGCTTTTCGATGGGTTCGTTGGTGACCCTGTTCATAGTATCCTGTGGATTTGTTTAGGCCCTCCATTTGTCTTGTGAGATAGCATTTCTCTGTTTTGCGTGAGATTGTTAGCCTATAGAATTGTTGTTAGTCTTCCCATATCTTTCATGCTAGCCACCATCCCAAAATAGTCGGGGATGTTGGTGTCCTGTTATGAGGCTTTGCTTCCACATATCTTCTGCGTAGTCTGAATCCTCTACTACAATTTTGCCTCTCATAACAATTATGTTCATACTGATAGTGCATACTTTAAAGCCACATTATAACTTTTTGAATTATAGATCAATAAAATTTACAACCCTTTATCAAAAGGTTAAAAAGATATCTGTAGGCTTCCCTCTATGCAAGCTTCCCTTTCTCATTTTATGGTTAAATCCATTTGTCCCATTGTTGCACGTTCATATTTATTAGATTCCGCTAACAAATTTATTGCCTTTGATTTCAACCTTTCACTCCTCTACCCGATCCCTTTCGGCGTTCACATTGCACTCACGTGCAATTGCTAGTTTTAAAACAACTATTTAAACTAATGTCATAGAAGTCCATTGCTAGTCAAGGCATTGCCTGCTAAGCAGCAATACACAGGTTTAAACTTTAGACATATAGTCACAGTCTAATGTGTTTTTGCAATATGATTATCCCTCGACTACAAACGGAAATTGTAAGCAAATAGGTCTTAGTTATTCCACACTAAATTGTTTATTATACTATAGGAAGCTAAAAGGATTTAGTGATTGAAACTAGATATTCCAGTCATCTAATTAATAACAACAAAGAAATCGCCAACAACCATATTCTTAAAATTAACAAATCAACTCTCATCAAAAGAACTTTAATTAAACAATTTTAATTTTTATACATGGATCTGTGACAGAATGGTTGGAGAGGGGGTCTACCATAAGGAGGTCACAGGTTTGATTCCCACGGCCCGGTTCCCCTGCAATAATGCAGAGTTAGATGCCTACTTGTACAATCAGGGTCAACCATCCAGAGATATAAAAAGGGAGGTTTCATCTACAACAAAGATCTCCAACTACTGTTCTCATTTTCGCAACAAATGTTTTAAAAAGAAAATTGGCCATGCAGATGTAGAAAAATATGCAATCCATCTCTTGTCAAACACCATTGAAGGATTACCCTCTCCACATTATTAGACTTCAGGTAGAGGATACTAATTGTTCCTAAACAAACACAAACGGTTGAAAAGGAATAGAATTGTATATCCTGTAAAGTCCGGGATTATAGTCAATGCTATTTGTGAATTACAACCAAAGAATCAGATTGGAATAGCAGGAATCCAAAGCAGGATGCTCAGATTTTAATGACAACTAAAAGTAGACAAATAGATAAGGTGCGTGCTAAAAACAATGTCATTTACAAGAATCAAATTCCCAAAAAGGGTTCATATCGCCTATGTTACTCGATCATAAGTGCAGTGTTCTCAGGTCCACGAAACTTCCCCAGTCTCGACTAGCAGCATCATCCATAAATAGTGAAAGACCATTATCGGCTCACATATGTCTGGTTGATAATTGATATCATATTACTTGCTGACTGTGTCTCCTTCATTTTAAAAAACAATTTGTTTCATCATTTTCCCTGTAACATAAAGAATGTATGATTTACAGTCATTTTCTTGGTTATAATTGTCATGCAGATAAAACACTTCTATCCTAAAATCCCATCAAGATCAGACCTCTACCACTTGTTACATTCATGAATAACATGTATTTTTAGGCCCATGAAATCCCTTCCCTTTCATTTCCTCCAAAGTGTCTTAATTTCCATCTGCACTATTTAAATATCAAATGCTGAGAAACGGTTCTACCTTCTTGCTCACGCTCCCCTCAGACCAGTCTTCTTAAACTTTAACTTCTGATCTTGCAATTCTTGTTTCAATCTCCTGATGTCTTCCAGTAAGTCACGATTTTCCTGAGGAAAACAATAGATAGACAAAGATAGTACATACTACTCAGTTACAGGTAAAGCATATTCACAGCTTGTAAAATATTCAGAAGAATCAATTGCACATAATTCAAAGAAACTTCTACCACCTTCTGTAGTTCTGTTATACGTGTCTCCAAATTCTGAAGCTGGTTAGTTTTTTCTTTCAGGATCTGAGTTACCTGTAACAGAAAACCATAGTTTACACTTTACACATCTTAAGCAATAAATGCATCCCATGTGGCTTCTGCTTTGCAATCTGATTTTACACTTGGGAACTGGAAAAAGGAAAAGAAGCAACAATACAGGACTAAAATTTGTAAAATTGGGGGACAAAAATGATGCAAGAGACTAGAGTTAAAGGAATCATTGCATGTGGAAATCGTGACTTAACAAGCATGCTATGAAAACTAAGTATCATGTATGCCTTTCATGGCTGTTCTCATATCTCAGTTTTGACTATATATCACACTTAGTAACAACAAATCAAATTAAGAGAAATAAGCTTCCAATTGCCTTACATTCTCTGAATACATCATTCCATTAAAGAGACTAGAGGTAATGGAATCATTGCATGTGGCAATCATGAATTTAACAAACATACTATGAAATCTGAAGTATGATGTACATGTATTTCATGGCTGTTCTCATATCTCAGCTTTGACTGCATATCACACTTACAACAAATCAAATTAAGCGAAATAGGCTTCCAGTTGCCTTACATTCTCTGAATCCATCATTCCATTAAAAGGTTTAGTTTCCACTTTAATTTCATCTTCAAGTGATTTGACAAGGAAGGTGCTGTCAAGCGAACAAGGTGGCCAAAGCATATTGGTAGGGCCCTGATAATAGGGAGACAAAGAGACACCTCTTCATGCTCAGAGTTTGATCGGTTTGCAGGGCCTTTCATCATGGAGACATCTTGGATTGCTTCATCCAACAGGGATTAATTTCTGAGATTAGCATCACTGAGAGATTACTTTGGTGCTTAGCAGTCTTCTTCTGTAGTCTGTCTTTTATTAATGCTCAGTACTTTATCCTGTTGGTTTTTTGAAGAGGAAGGGATGACAAACAACATCTTAATCTCAAAAATGTGTGCAGTTATATTGAAATGGAATGGAAGTGTGTCAATTTGTGGATAGTTTTGTATTCCCTTAGAGGACTACAAAAGGAAAGGATTCAAGTTGACTCTCAATACCTAGTACAACTAAAATATCTATTGAACAAAAATAAGCAAAGTATCTCAATGCAATGCTCCTGCAATATCATTTCAACTCTCTTTGCTTCAAACAAGTTCAAGTCATCCCTCGCTAGCAACTATGTTGTCCTCTTCAAGATGGAAGGGTGGACTTCAAATTTTGATGATGAAATGGATAATTTTCTAATTCTATTTAACAAATTTTGGTTTGTCAAAGCAGCATTAAGAGACTCAACGGTCCATTATAATTGTATCAAATAAATAAATGTCATTATAACCAACATATTTGTGTTCTTAATTATTGCATTGTTGGCTTTGGTAGTGTACTATCTTTTAAGTTATGAATGGTTAGGTCAATGGTTGTGTCTCAACTCTATAATATCCCTGTCAAATAACTTTAGATAAACTTGGATATTTGCATGAAACCCTAGGGAAGCAGTAAGATAAGATAAGATAAGATAATTATATTAAATGTCCAACAAGTGACCACAAAAGTAGGTCAATGGGACTGCACCATACAAAGCAAAGCAGAAGCAGCGGGGAAACCCAAAAAGGTCTCTGAGAACAACAAACACTAACTTCTATGACAACTGCAATAATCTGATTTTTATTTTTAAAAAACAGCAAACCCAATATGTAGAAAAAACAAACTTATTTATTTATTTCAAATCAGCTTTAATAAAAACACTAGAATGTCTTAATACAATTTTTCTCACAACAAATAAGAACATGCAAACTGCTTTGACTGAAAGCTGCTTCCAAATATGGCACCAGTACTGAAATTTGTTTCTAGAAGGGGATGTTCTAGCTGTCCTTACTCATCTGGATGCTAAAACAACAATGAATATGAAGCCCTAGCCGAACTCGATGAACACTTATACCATGAATGACCACTGCAACCCCTGAATGGAATTGCCAAGCTTAAATGTGAAGGATTCCATCCTCAAATCTGTATGCAAATGAGGGTTTCCGTCCTCTATTGCTGATGCAGAATGCCAAAAGCAAAAACTACTTGCAGACAATGAAGCGATGTCTGCAAGTGGTTGATAAATTTCCAAGATTATTCATAATGAAACCCCCAAAGCTGCTTTTATAACTCATAAGGCCTTCTTCCAAAGTTGGCACCCCCTTTTGGAATTACATGCATGCTCCACAAACAATAAAAATTACTTTATTCTCTCTCCCATGTTGGCACCCCATCCTAAAAATAGGAATAAACAATATAAAATTGTTTTATCCTCTCTCCATCCTAAAAATAGGAATAAACAATATAAAAGTGTTTTATCCTCTCTCCATCCTAAAATAGGATCTTGATGCTCATGCAGCCCATTCTATCTTTGGCGCCCCATAATAGAAGTTCATCATTCTATTATTATTTTATTCTATTTCTGTTTTTTGGATTAAAAATATAATTTAAGTGTCATTTTTCCAATTAAAATATAAAAATACCCTTGGACCACTTAAATTAATTATTTCCCTCTTTAATTTCCCCTTATCCTACGAAAAATAATAAGAATAGGCTTCGGGTATCCAGAGTTAATTAATTTTGAAAAGGGGACATTACACACTCACAATTGTTTAGTCTGCAAAATAGAACATCAAATGTCGGGGTAAGGGGGCTGATGTGCCAAGTCCTCCTTGTACCAAGCATTCTATTATGCACTCCCTTATTCAATAAAGCAATTGTTCTCATATTGTGTTGTGTTACATTCATGCCATGTGATTCTATTTCTACAAGATTTGGTAGTGTAGCATTTTGCAAGAAACATCCATGGCATTGTTGCCTTTACAAAATTGAGTCTGGCTGAAATCAAGAGGAAGTGAAGTTGGTCAACAATTACCATGGATGACAACACAATACGAAAATGGAAGCATAACAAGGAGGGAATGGGTCAACAATTGTTATAGCCAGTTGAGACCAAGAAACAAAGAGAACATGAAATACTTCAGAGATTTGGGGATCTCTTGGTATGAGAACACGTAAAAGAATAATACAAAAGAAATCAGGTTCGTGTAGATTCTATTTGGGGCAACTTGGCTGTAACTGAAGAATATGATTGGTTGTTGGATGATTTTCGCAGACTCCCTGCGAGGGACAACATTATCTTGCAAGGTCTTCGTGTTGAGCATGAACACGAAGCACGACAAAAGATTTTACCATTGTACAAGGAGAGATCATCGGGAAGAAGACAAAAATCTAAAGACCAGCACCAAAATGGAAGGAATTAATGCAATTGAGCCCAAACAAAGGCTGTAGAAGAAGACAAAGTAATCAGGGAATATACCAAGAAATTACACAATATAGTATATTGGTGGAACAAAAGAAAGAAGACAGGTTGTGAGAGGAAGCCGATTTTGAAAATCCATCAAGGCAAGTTCACGGTAGTTGTGAAAGCCGAGGGCAAAGTGTCAATATAATTCACAGCTAGGGCCAAAACCAAGGACTAGTTCATTCGAACTATAGAACCTTACGCCACTCACAAATGAGTGGATAGAGGTTGTAAGACAGTTGTACCATCAATGGGAAGAAAGTGGGGACCTTGTCAACTAGACGGGATTGGAGAATGCTGCAAAAGAATCAATCAAAGAATAGACCAAGCCCACTCGTTCAAGGTCCCAACACGGAGTACGAAAAATTCTTTGAGGAAGAAGAGCAAGTTGCCTACGAAAGAAACATTCATTACATTGAAATTTATTAAGTGATGAAGCCAAACCAAGAATACAAGGGCAGATGACAAGAAAAATCAGAATGATCAAAGAACAAGAGGCACCTCATGGAAAGTAAAGCAACATATGGACCGCCAATGTCGAAGGAATGATCAAGGAACTTGACGTGTCCCATAGTGCTGAGAGAGAAGAGTAACATGCAAGACAGACCTTCCAAAGGAGGAGCATGATACCAAAAGAGCATGTCAAGACCACAAACAAAGCTGTAAAAGGCTAATTTCGGAAAGACGAGCTGCGAAGTTTACAAGTAATGGATCTAAAAAATCGGTAGTGTATTGTAGAGCTTGTATCACCATCAAGACTACAAATGGGTAGACAGATGAACGCCATTGGTTGTCATCCCTCACAATCACGCTAATAGGGATGGGTATTGATTGGTTTATAGACACACCAGAAAATGATAAGACCTTTCTTTTATATTGAAGATTGTCTACAAAAACATTGTCCTCAAAGGACAATCAAAAGTAACCAAGTTTCATACCACAGGATCCAGAAACGGGATCTCAGAATTCAAAAACATAGAGATCAATGCAACATATCATAACCATAAATAGAAGGCTAGTCTAAAAGACAACAAAAATTAAAGCCTGTAGTAGAGTCAAGGTACAAGAGCAGATTCAGGTCCCTCAGTCTAGATCATATCAGGTTTCTCGGTCCAAAGCAAATCACGTATCCTGGTTTAGTTCACGAGTCTCCATGTTCTAATCAACAAGTTCCATTAGATAACCAACAACAATAGAGTCACCCAGGGGAACAATAGTCTAGTCACTATCAAGCATAACATCAACAATAGCTGTGAAGCATGGGTTCATCCCCCACCCAAGTAAACCCCCATGATATGTACCCGATATGGAGACGCCTTGGGTACAGTACAGATACGTGCCGAGTATGTACCAGTTATGCCATAACCGTACCTAGACGTATTTGGGATGTACCCATATGTTCTTGGTGCTACTGTTGCTAAATTTTTTTGCCCAAGTCAATGCATAAAAAGGTTAAACCTTAAACTCATAAATTAATATAAAAATCAAACCCTAAACTCCTCTAAAACCTATAAAAAGGCACTCGAGCATTACCAAAACACAAACAATTCATTGTTGGTTTTTGCAAGTGTAAGAGCAAAGAGCCAAAGATAAATTGAGGAGGCAGCCATTGCAAGGAGGACGAGATTGGAAGTTGTCATTGCTTGCAAGGAGGTCAAGTTTGTTTAGAGGCGGCCATTGTTTTGAGGCAGTCATTGCTTCATTGGTCATTCAAAGGAGGAAACGTCAAGTTTGGAGGCAGCCATTGTCTGTTACTTTCCACCCTTGCTGTTTACAGGCATTATTTATTTTATTCAGCCTTCAAGGGAGTTCACAAAGAGTGGAGAGTGGAGCTAGCGGGAGTGGCATGCAAGAATTTGATTTTGAGGAAAATCTAGATGATATATTCTAGATTATTTGTATTCATATTGCCACATGATTAATAAAAATGTTAAATTTTAAGCATATTGAACGTTTTGAACCTTAATCCTACTATATTTTTCAAGTTTTATATTTATTACGGACTAAAAACTAAGTAAAATGAGTATATAGATTAAACTACACACACACACACACACACACACACACACACACACACACACACACACACACACACATACATACATACATACATATATATATATACACACACACACACATATACTAAAGTTATTATATATGTACAAACATACCCAAGGGTTTTTTAAAATCAAAGTATTCACGAACCAAACCCGTACCATACCCATATCCTGGCAACATAGTCCAATAGAAGTACCCTCATGAAATTGAGGATTCTCATTTGAACTTTGTCTTCGAACAGTCCTCTATCAAGCAATCTTTACTTTGCTCATTATATTGCGGAGGTTGTTCATAGTAACATGCACATTGGAATCAATTTGATCAAGTAATCCAAAAGGAAAGTTGCCACCAATAGCAATACTACCAATCCCAAATACTTCACCATGTTGCAGAGGATCAATATTATCCTGTTGTTCAATATTATGCAGAGAAGTACAGAGGGCATGTAGAAAAGGTTCATCCCCTTAAAAAGCTTCAGCACCCATCTGAGTTGCACTTTTATAGTTTCCAACCAAGAAGTTAGAAGTGACTTTCATCATTCCAGATCTAAGGAATTGTTCCAACTGATCCTTAGGCACCTGTAGCTGATGAGAAATTCACACATGCAAACTTCTGAGCATTACTTCTAGAGAGAAGTCCGTAAGAACCCTGTCACTACCCTCAAAAACATCTTTGTTACTTTCTTTCCATAAGAACCATAATATATTAGGTGACATCACAAGCCAAAACTTCTTTAAAAAAACGACATTTTCTTGACAGAATAAATCTATTCAGAAAGCACATTAAACCAAGAAATATAGTGACCAACAAACAAATACCAAGGTTTTAAAATATTCTTCCACGCGGAAGAAGCATATGGACATTAAAAATATATATGCTCAATAGTTTCCATTCCCCACAAACAGTGCAAAAAGGACTACAAATCCCAAATTTAGAGATGACAGAACCTACAGCGAGCTTTTGGTGCGACATTAACCACCTTATTCAAGATTTTTAGGTTTAGACCAAGTGTACCAAACAAACTCAAAGCTTTAAGACCGGCTATGAAGAGGATCACAAAAGGACCATTTCTTATTGATGGCAAGGGCAACCTGTTGAGAGAAATAGAACTTTTCATATGTTTGTTGAACCATTATTTCACATAGCATAGGGGAGGGGCTTTGATCTAGTTAATATGTTGCCAAAAGCATTCATCATCCTCCAATATCAGGGTTTGAGATAGAGGACCGACCAATGGCTTTTTTGAGGATTGTGTAGGTTTTGAGATGAGTACAAAGGAGTAAAAATTTAGTCTGATTTCATCCCAAGTCAACCACCTCCCATCTTCAAGAATGTCCTGGAAAGATCTAATCCCTTTGGCAAACCAGAAGCTAGCAGAACAGCCTCTTCGGTTGGCCAACTGGGTCTGATTGTATTGCAAATTCCACCAAATAATAAATCTAAACCCTTGACACCTGGGACCCTACCAAGTGAAGGGGGACTGTGTGTGAACCAAATGCCTAACTTTCTCCCAAGCCTTCCACAGAGGCAAAAATTGGTGAAACGGTTGTCTTGACAAAGCAGGTCCCAAACATTAAATCAGCCATATTCAAACCTTGAAGTCCTCAATTTGCCTTTGGCATAACCTTGATGGATATTGTGTCTAAGAAGACCTTACAAGGGTCCCGACCCTGAGATGCCCTAAAAATTCTCTCGACAGCCAGAGAGATCCCTTGAATTTTCGGGTTTTTAATAACAAGACCGCCTATTAGGCTATTTCTTAGATAAACAGTAAACTTTCCAAGCAATGGCATGCTGCTTTTTCTTTCCTCTGCCATCAGACCATAAGAAGTCTCTAATCACTTTTGGTATTTTTTCAAGTTGTGAGATGGGAAAAAGCCGACAGGAGTAGTAAATGGTGGAGGAGAGAATTTTCTGACAAATCTGAATTTTATCTGGTAGAGACAGTAAATGACCTTGTCATTTGGAGACCTTTCTAAGAATCTTGTCAAGAATCCACTCCCACATATTCTTGAAATAAGGAATCAAAGAGTAAGGTATTCCCAAATATCTTACCTTTTATGAGATCCACCACAAGACAAACCCAAGGAAGAAATCCAATCAGGAGGGGTATAGTTCCATTGTAAGATTAAGGACGTTTTAACAGATACCCTAGCCCAGAGGCACTGCAATAGATTCCCAACCTAGAAGAAATTTTATCAAAGTTATCCTTATCTAAGACTGGGAAAAGAGAGGTGTCATCTGCAAATAGGTAGTCAACTATGTTGCCAGGATATGGGTACGGGTACGGGTTCAATACGCGGATACGTCAATTTTTAAAAACCCTTGGGTACGATACGTCTTGGATACGTCCGTGCACATATATATATAATCATTTTACTCATTTTTTAGTCCATAAAAAAATGAAATAATAATACAAAACTTGAATCAATGTTCAAAACATTCAATATACTTAAGACTTTACATTTTCATTGATCATGTGGCTGCCATACATATGATATACAAATATCATGTCAACATGAATACAAACAAATCTAGAATATATAATCTAGATTTTCCTCAAAATCAATTTTTGTGTGCCACTTGCTACCCAATGCTTTTGAAGTGTTTAGGGTTTAATATTTTATTCATTTAAATGTTAGGGTTCGTTTTTTTGCATTGACTAAGTAAAAAAAAAGTGTTTTAATGCCTTAAAAGGCGTATTTAAGCTTGGGTTCACCGTGGGTAAGTCCGTGTTCTTCTCGGGTATGTCTGGACGTACCCGGGAAGAACCCAGACGTACCCATCACGTATCCGTACCCATACCCATACCCATACCCATACCCTGACGTATTCGTGCAATACGTATCGATCAGGCAGGGTACGTGGGGCTTGGGGACAAACCCTGGCAACATAGGTGGTCAATCAACTCTTGATTATCAAGAAGTTTGACACCCTTAATGGGAGGGTCAAGGGAGGCGTCTCTGAGAAGATAATCTACAACTTCAGCAGCAATGACAAATAGAGCAGGGGCAAGGGGGCAGCCTTGTCTAATGGACCTCTATAAAAGGAAGGACTCATTGAGGTCATCATTTAATCAATCTGTGTTGAAGAATCTTGCGAAAACACACAAACCATTCTACAAAATATGTCTTGAAAGCCAAGGGATTCGTGCATGAGGTCAATGAAAGGCCATTTAATTATGTCATAAGCCTTCTTGAAGTCCGGTAAAGCCATACAAAACCTGTTGATTTGAGTCCTTAGCCCAAAGCATCCATTCCCAACTAGAGATCAAGTCGTCAAGAACATATGTCCCTTCCACAAAGCCAGTTTGTGTAACAGAAATAATAGATTGTAGGATGGGGGTAATTCTTCTAGCAAGAACCTTGGCTAGTATTTTATAAGAAATATCAAGTAGAGTGATGGATCTCCAGTTCTTGATCTGGGTAGGATCACCATCCTTAGGAATAGGAACGAATTCAATCACACCTCTATGTATTTCCTTGTAGACATCAAGAAGCTCAGAAGCTATTCAGTCCTTGTTGATTTTATAAAACTCAATAGGAAAGCCATCGCACCTAGGAAATCTATCATTTTCCATAGAGTCAATCACACACCATATTTCATCAAGAGAAATATCCTTGTCCAGAGGGTTTTGGGGATAATCTTGGAACAAATTTTCCTATTCTCAATAATTGTGTCATCAACACCATCAGAGATAAAAAGATTCTTACAAAAAGAGAGGAAGGCGAGCTTGATATCATCCACATTCTCCATGGTTCACCCTCCAATGTCAATAATTATTAACCTCTCTGACATGTTTGGCTTTCAGTATCCTGAAAAAACACTCGGTTCCTTTATCCTCTTCCTTAATCCAGGTTAACCTTGACCTTGGGTTGCTAAAAGGATCTGAACTGATGTTTGGTTTTCACTGAATTGTCTAAGAGCAAAGGGTCGTAAAGATCATCTTGCAACTTTAATGAGCTCTTCATGCACATGTCTAAATTTAGCAGTCCTGATTTTGGCCTTCATTTGCCCACAAGACCTCATAAAGTTCTTATATAAGATGAAAGAGTTATCCCAAGAGCAAATTTTGGGGTTTGTATAAGTATTTGCTCTTGGGATAACTCTAGACATTTATAAAGTTAAATAATTTTTTTTTTTTTTTAAATCTAGTTGAGAAGCGTATTAAAGAGGGTGTTACATTCTATGCGAGAGATTTTGAACCTTATTTGGTTCCGATGGTATCCAATTATGATAGGAGCAGCTGCCAATCAATTGTACGGTTATGAATAAGGAAATGAAAATAATATACAATCTAGAAGATTTCACAAGGGTATTTAGGGTACCCTCTTATGGGCAGTCGGCAATCAAGACAAAAACCAATTCACATATTACAGATGCCCAAAATGATTATGTCGTACACACACTTGTGCTGAGATATTTTTGGCAGCTCGAGATATTTTGGCCGCTTGAGATTTGGCATGTACGCAGGCTAAGGGAAAGATAAGTATTAAGAAAGAATCCCTGACTATCAAAGAGTGATATTGTCTCTTGGATGTAATTATTCGTTAGCTTGTTGGAGATACCAGGGCTTCCAGCATTGCAGATTTGGATGACAGACTATATGACAGGTCTAAGTAGAAGAGAATTTTATAATTGAGGAGAGTCATTGTTGAGAAGGATCCATGAATTCCTATCTCAAGCACAAAGGCTTCTATGGGCGCATCATGCAATTGGGTTGCTTCTTGATGCAGTGTGCACTCAAGCTACTTTGGAAAGTGACTGAGTGCAGACACCAACTATCACATCATACTCATCTGTGTTTCGATGGTACTACTTGGACATACCATTGGCTGAAGCCAAAAGGCCAGATACCTAACCAGAAGAACGAAGGCTAACCCCTAAGAAGAAGAAGCAGGTTGTAATTAAGGGGAGAGGCAATTTGGAAGATGAGGATTAAGTGAGAATGGGGCTGAAAATATCGGAGCCTGCTCTTCCTTTTGTTGGCTGCCCACCCCCTTCTATAGCCCATGAGCTTGTGGTTTCTTTTGCACTACTAGTATTGCACTCCCCACTGAGTCTATCATAGTTACTCCATTGCCTACTGGGGATGAAACACAGCAAATGGAAGACAGGCTGAACCAACTGGGTGCACCAAGTAATCCAGCTTTGTAAGTCCTTCCAATTAGCCCTTTACAGCCAAAGGAGCAATCGGCGCATGAGCCAAACGAAGAGAACATTTAGTAAGGGGATGAAGCAGAATTGAATTCATCAGATGCCGGTCCTTCTCAAACCATGCCAAGTGATTCTCAGGCCATGAATAGTGAGTAATTGCACTAGTTCCTCAACCAGACACCACCAACCCATATGAGGCATTGTCTCAATTTCTGTGGAATATAGGGCCTATGGTACAAGCTTTACTTGACATCTCCAATGTGGATTTGGTCTTACATGTTACTCTCTCGCAATCACAAGTGCCAGTGATTTCAGAGGAGGCAACTCGGATTTTGAAATTTGTGGAAGGGGAGTATCACGTGGGAGTTTCTCTGCATTTTTGTGAACCAAGGATGACCTGAGCGTAAAACTACAGAGATTTCCCAGCAGTGGCTGCCCTCTGGGGCTTCACTCACAATTGCTTCTCCTATTCATGTGTGTTGGAGTCATTACATTCTATTTAACATACATTCCACTACCAATAATCGATACTCCAGTCGACAATATACAATCAGCACCAATTCAAGAATGAGGATGCCAAATTTTCTCTTGAAGACAGAATTGGAGAAGAAAATGGAGGAACGGCATGCCAAATTTCAGGAGCAGACCCATCTTACACATATCCAAACTCAGAAGGTTGTTGCGTACGAACAGGGGCTAACACAAGTAGGCTCAAGTAGCTGAACTTAAGTTGGAACACAACGTGAGAAGTTGAAGGGCAAGATGCATGAGGCATGGGTGTGGTCAAGTGTTCATGGGAGCATGACATTGTGGTGGAACATCATTTGAAACAATGCCCTGAGGAGTTTAATGCACTCAAATAGAGTTGCAGCAGCTGAAGTTACAAAGATCAGCCTCTTCCAGGTCATGCTCAATTGGAGCTATGGTACCGCCAGGAATGTCTTCCTTCTTCCCCTTCACCTCATCCTTCTTGAATTTGTATGGGTTATGTCATAAAGGACTCTTGACTTCTTTCAAAAGGGTGGATAAATGTACACCATTGAAATTCATAAAAGTATTGTTTTTGGGGCCCTACTTTGTTATGCTGTCAATTATTCTCTCGTTGGCTTTGGGTACCATATTAATGAGTCTTCAGTTATTAACAGTTGGGTCGACAGTAGTGGTTTAAGTTTTAACCAACAGTTGGTTTTCTTGTCTTATAATAGCAAGTTGAAAGTCGGGATAAGGGGGCTGATGTGACAGGTCTTTCCTGTACCAAGCAATTGTAAAGTATACTACCTTATGCAATAATGTCGTTATTCTCTCATGTTCTTCTATGTCATGTTCATGGTATGTATTTATAATTTTACAATTGGTATTCCTTTGGTAGTGAACTTTTTACAAAAACAATGATAATAAAAAGTGCCTAAAAAAATGGTATAAATATTAAAAACCAACATAAAGAAGGTAGATGAAAAATAACCAAATTAATATAGATTAAAGCCATTTTCAACAAAAATTCATTTTGAATACATTTTAGTTAATCTACAGCAAATAAAATTCTCAAATGACATCAACTTGGATTTAGCTAGAAACTTTCCTTCTTGTATGCAGAAATCATACTATGCTACGGCAAAACATAGCAACCTTATTTCAGCCTAGGATACCGATACACACCCCTACACCCTTATTTGTACCCGAAACCTATGATGCATGGAAACGCCCCCACCCCGATATCTAACTTGGAATGTTTATGATATGAAAACAAGTGCAAACGTCTCAAAAACTCCGGGCACGCTTTGAAACGTCCCCGAGTACGGCTTTGTCGCACCGAGATGTTTTGGAACATGTCCAGGACATTTCCGGGACATTTTTGCGGCTTATGATTTTTAAAAAGTCAATAACAAAAAATAAACGAATTTTAGCATTTATTGCTTCTAAACCTAATCTACCCACCCAACCTTCCTAAAGACACTTCCTAAAAGCTATATAATGACATCTTTGGTCCATTCTAAATCACACTCTTTTTTTTCTTTTCCAAAATTCAGTTTTAATTAAACTAACATTTAGCATTGTGAAGAGCAAAGAGACATCAAGGAGCAGCTTGCAGGAAGAGTTTAGGATTTGTTACTAAGAGCTAAGAGCATCTAGGAGAAGTTTAGAAGCATATTTGGAATGAGGGATCAACTTCAAAGACGAAAAATCAAGTTTTTCAGCCTTTATTTTTAAAGAAAATGTTAATGTGATCAATGATCATGAATGATGTGTGCATATCATTGATCATGATATCAATATGTAGTTTTAATTTAATAATTTTTAAACTCTACGTAAAGAAAAAAATAAAATGTAACATTTCCTTTGCATTTTTTTAATAAAACTATTTTTTAAATTAAAAATATCATCCAAACTCTATGTATGCTCTCACCTCGCGCCTATACGGTGAACTTGGTGATCAAAAGCAAAATAGGATGCGTAGGGTTTAATTTTTTTTGCTATTTTTAAGATTTTGTTTACTATTTTTTTAATTAAAAAATCTGAAATTTGTGTATGCTCTCACCTCGTGCCTATATGGTGAACTTGGTGATCAAAAGCAGAATATGATGCGTAGGGTTTAATTCTTTTTACTATTTTTAAAAAGTTTTTTTGTTTTTTTAATTAAAAAATCCAAACTCTGTGTATGCTCTCACCTTGTGCCTATACGGTGAACTTGGTGATCAAAAGCAGAATAGGATATGTAGGGTGTAGTTTTACTTTTATTTATTGTTTTCTAAGTTTTTGTTTTTATTTTTCATTATAGGTTTGAACTTTGAGATATAAAATATAAATGGCATCCAGTTCAGCTTCAAGGGGAGGGCATGGGGAAGCAAGCCAAAGGGAGGGTGTGGATCCCACAAAACAAGATCCTAATTCTCCTCTTTGGAGACATGTAAGTGTTGGAGAACCTTGTTGGCGGTGGCAGTCGATCTTGGATATGCAATCATTGCAATATGCATTTCAAGTCCTCATATACCCGACTCAAAGCTCATTTAATTGGGGTAGCGAGAACGGGGATTAGAAAATGTTCCAAGGTTGATAAGACACAAATTTTGGTGTACATGAAAGAGCAAGAGGAGGTTGACTTGCAAGTTGCAAGAGCTAGATCTAAAACCATTCCTTTGCAAAGGAGGGGTTCAAGAAAACCACCCACCCCATCAAACCATCATTTCATTCAAACTCCAACCCAACCACTTGAAGTTGAAACTCCCTTAGAGGAAGAGACCTCCTCATGAAAGAGAACAAAAGGTCCATTAGAACAAGCATTTGCAAATGAGAAAAGGGAAATTGTTGATGAGTTGGTTGCTTGATGCATTTATGTATGTGGGTTGCTTTTTAATGTGCCGTGGTCATTATATTGGTAACAAATGGTGAGAGGTATTAATAAAGCACCACAAGGGTACAAAAGCACTGATTATAAGAAGGTTAGAAAATCGTTGTCAGTGAAAGAAGTGGACCATATACATACTTCTCTACAATCAATCAGGGATTCATGGAAGGACTCAGAGGTATCTATTATTTCAGATGGATGGAAAGATGCTTGAAATAGACCCCTAATCAATATTGTTACAGTGTGCCTAAAGGGGCAATGTTCTTAAAGGCCATTGATTGTGAGGGCGAAGTAAAAGATGCACAATTTATTGTTAATATTTTGATTGAGGCTATTGAGTCGGTGGGCCCTCAAAACATTGTCCAAGTCATCACAGACAATGCAAAAAAATTGTAGAGGCGATAGGGTTGATTGTAGAGGGAGATATGAGCACATATTTTGGACACCTTGTGTAGTACACTCCTTGAATTTGATGTTGCAGAAGATTGGCAAAATCCCATGGATACAAGAGATTTATACGGAGGCAAATGAGATTCAAATGTTTGTCACAAATCATCATATGTCCCAGGCTATCTTTAGGAGGTTCTCAAGGTTGGAGTTCTTGAAAGGTAAGGGAACAATTTACTAGTTTCTAATTTTTATTTTCTAACTTTCTATGAAATTATCAATTGAATTTCTTTTAAATTTAATTTTATACTTTATTAACTTGTTTTAATTTATTTTAATAGGTTGTTGAAACAAGATTTGCCTCTCACACACTCGTCTTGAGACGACTTGTGAAGGTAAAACAAGCCTTAAGCAATATGGTGATTGATGATGTTTGGTCCGTGTGGAGGCAAGGAAACACAAACAAGCCATCAAGATAAAATCATTGATACTTGATGATGATTGGTGGGCAAAGGTTGAATACTTGCTCAGTTTTATTGAGCCTATTTTATCCATGATTAGATATGCAGACAAAGATCATGCTTGCATAGGGGAAATTTATGATGGCATTGACTCTATGCTTGAAAAAATTAGAGACATCATATAAAAGAAATCAAGATCTTCAAGAAAACTTCTACAATGAAGTTAAGAGTGTGATCATGAGGTGGAATAAAATGACCACCCAATTGTATCTCTTTGCCTATGACCCGAATCTCAAATAATATAGCAATGAAATACTTGGGCTACCTGATAGGCAACCACCATATAATGACCAAGAAGTTGCAAATGGAACTAAGGTAACATTCCGGAGGCTTTTTCTTGATCTAGTTGTAGCTAGTGCGGTCCGCTATGAAATGGGGATCTTTGTCTCTGCGTCTAATGGTAGCATGGGTGAAATTGAGGCATTATGTGACAAGTACACCATGACCCCAATTATGTACATGGCCATGATGCCAAGTACCTACGACTGTTGCCATTAAAATCCTCTCACAAGTATAAAATATTAAAATGAAATCAAAAGTTTGTTGTTTATTAATTAAAAAATTATGTTCTTAGTATATTAATATTATTATATTATTACTAATTGGAATTTGTAACATTTTTTTGGAACAGGTGGCTAGTAATTCTTCAACAAAGTGGAATTGGAGTACATATACCTTCATCCACTTAGCCAAACGGAACAAGTTAGCATCCAAGAAGGTTGAGGATTTAGTGTATGTACATTCCAATTTGTGCATCCTATCACACAAGACTGAAGGCTATATTAGAGGTCCCAACAAACTTTGGGATATTGATCCCGAGGCTAGTGACTTTGATGCTTCTGCTGCTACTCTTAGCCAACTTTCACTACTTGGTATTGATGATGAAGATCCAGGAAGTTCTACACAAGGGATGGATAGTGGAGCTAGTGGGAGTGGAGTTGTCAGTGGTATTCATGGAGATGATTATGAGGAAAATCTAGATGATATATTCTAGAATCTAGATTATAATCATGTATATATGAAACATTGAAATTGTAACCATGTTGAATGATGAATCTTTAGAACTTCAATGAATACAAAATATTTTGAGTGCTTTCTCTTACGATCCATGGACTAAAATTTTGAAAATGGGTACTATGCATATATGTATGTATGTATGTATGTATGTATAGTATACATATTAAAAAAAAAAATTATAATATATTGTACGGACGTTTCTGTAACATTTCATACCCAAGGTTTTTTTGAAAATCGATGTTTCCGCATTTCAGATCTGTGCCCGTACCCGTTTCCTAGCAACATAGCATACGAATACAATTTGTCTGCAAATTCATCTAGGATACATCCTAGACAACCTGAATACAGCCAATGAATCTGGACCGTCCAGGACATATCCAGTACATTTCCAGGTTAAAAATGGCATCTTTTACTTAATGTTCAAGTTTTTTCAACATCAAAAAAATATTCTAAGTTGGCTAATATTTCCTCGTGTAAAAACAAGCTTGCATTTTCTTGATTCCTCAATTAACTAATGCCAATTATTGTGGCATCATGCACTTAATGTTTAAACTTCCAATTCTTATCATGTTTCCTAATAATGTTAGGGATTACATTACTCGTTGTGGATCTGTGTAATCGTGTGTAATCAGATGATATCCTAAGGCTTGTTCTCTCAATTGCAATTGTGCTTCATATTGATGCAGGATTTTTCTCTTGAATCAATCACTTTTTGCAGCGCATACAATCTTCAAATTGATCTCTATTTATATCTGGTTAGGTAAATAAGAATCAAAAAATATTCTGTATTACAGTCTCTATGAATGTGCATCCTCAACAACAATCTCATCTGACTGCACCAATCTTTTATGGTTTATATGATGTCTATGTCTACCCAAGGTGTAAAAAGTATCGTATTCCTATCCCCAGTTTTTATCTAGATTATCCTTATTTTCTATTTCCTTCAGGTGTATCTGTGATGCTGGAGTTCATAAATCATCATCACCATATGCACTATATAGAAAATAACATCCACATCCCGAATTGAGTCAACTATGAATTCTCCATCCTCATAAATCACTTCCACCCAAGTGGAGGATATGCAGAACCAAATCCTTACTCTTAAGTGATATTAGTAAGTAGAGTAATCTCTTTATCATGACATTTGTGGCTTGTCATTTGGCTTTCATCTGGCATTATATAAATTATAGGTAGTGTTTTGTGGTTATTTTGTTTTTTATTTGCATACACTCTGGTTAAAACCTATTTATTTGGTTCGAATTTATATATTTTTATTTTTAGATTTTTTTTTGTGACCATATCTGGGGCAAAACACAATTTGCTGTACCAAAAATCCGATTCTCCATATCTGTATCCGTATCCAAATCATATCGACAACTTACGTTTCAGCCCATAATAACTATTATTTAGTCCTTGGTTTTCTAAATATCATTAGATAAGCCCTAGCGCACATTGCTCCAAGAAATTTAGCGAAGTCTGTGCTGGTAAAACCCTCTTGTCTATTTTGACAAAGTGCCCAGTTTACCTCTAGTCAAGGTGGCAATCTGAGTGCTACAAAAGTTTTCATTTTTTTATTCAAGGGTGCCCTTCAAGTGCCCCTTGTTGAAAGCTCAATCTACACTAAGAAAAATAGAACCCATAAGGCACTTGTAACTTGGCAATAGCGCATCCCAGCACGCTGAAAGGAGGTCCTAGGTTCAAGTCCTGCCCAGTCCATTTTCAACATGGGACCAGAGCCAAGATAGGTGAGCTCATGTTGATGTGTGGTTTGGGGGGGTGTTGGAAAGTCAATTTACACTTTGGAAAACGTCGAATCAATGAGAGGCCAATAGCTCTTCAGTAGAGCATCCCAACATTCCAATGGGAGGTCCTACATTTAAGTCCCATCTGGTCCATGTTTTTCACACCCCGTGGAGAGATTTGTTTTGCTTCCAATCAAAAGGGTCCTTCAAGTGAGCCCAAGAAAGATTCTTTATCCTCCAATCACGAGGTCTCTTTGAGTGGATCCATAACACCTTTGTATACTTCCTTCATGCACTTTTTGATATGATCTCATTTCAACTCCTAACATTTATCTTTCCTCACAGAAAGAATTTCAAGCCACATCTCAAACCTGGCCTAACTATCTAACATCTGCTGCATTCAACTATGCTTTGATTTTAATATTTTTAGTCCATTGAGACTGCTATTATGAAGCTTGGTATCATGCTCTTGCTTCTTGTTTAGGTGTTACCATCATGATCTATTATGTTCTTTGGAAAAGGTTTTCCAAAATATTCACACACTAATGATTTGGGAGCTATAATGTGCTCCATATCATCAATTTCACGAAACACCTCCAATTTCTGGGCAACAACACATTTCATTCAGCTCATGTTTCAACAATGAAAACTTAAGGTTACATTCCTAATTTATTTTCCTCATAAACACGGAAGATGTGAGTGCAATGAACAGACTGTTAAGAGAAATCATAGATGATCAAGGGAAAAGAAACAAAGAAACAATATTAAAAAACACATATGACTTAAAGTTCTGTGGGACGCACACAGAAGTAGATTAATCCCCACAAGTAACCAAGTCCAGCGTTACAATTCAATGAGGGACCTGAGTGAAAAAGAATTTCATGATTCAAGTGTTCAATTTAGAATTGAGGGTAGGAGGGGAAGAACCTCAACCTCTTCCCCTCCCGCATCAGGAGAGATCCCAAATCAGTTAAATGGCTAAAGGCCCTCCTTGTTCTCCTTGAATTGGGGGATCCATTTGTTGTTAATTCACAAACTTATCAACCTTCCAATGGGAAAGGAGTGTTGGTGTAGGTGGTTAGAGAGAATTAGAAAATTAGTCAAAGATCAATGGTGTATAACAGTAGAAAAAGATTACTTAGGAAACATTCAAATTACAATTAACTTCATCAAAATCCAATCATCAGCATCTTCTACTTGAATAACCCTCAGCACATGTAAAAATCATGTAAGAAAGAAACAAATTATATAATGGTCTTTGATGAATAAACTGATTAATGGGATTAATAAGCATAACAAGTGCAAAGAATAAGAGAGTATCTAAGACATTTCTAGCCTAAAGGTGCCAGAAATTAAGAAAATATACATTAGAAGTAGTATAAATGTGTACTAGCATAGCAATCCAAAGAAAAATAACTAAGAGTTGTATGTCTATATGCAATCGATTATTCTACCGGTAGAAAATGGATTGGAATTCAGATATAAAAAAAGATAAGAAATGGGCAATGTAAAAAAGGGAACTGTAAATTTTACACTAGGGCGAGATATGATATGGTAGATCAAGGGCCCCACTTTGTCCTACCGAGGCGGGAGGTGGCCCCGGGTCCCCCTATCGGCACCCCTCTCTATATATGGTGCGCCCTATACCCTCTATATAGGCCCGTTCGGGTGTGAGCAATAGTCTCTATAGGGGGAATAGATATAAAGGAGGGAGGGGCCTAGGGCGCTATCTACTATCTCTAGTTGGGCAATAGTTGGGCCCTCTCTCTATTATATCTAGTTGGGAGCCATATCTCTCTATATGGGGCCCTCTATATAGATATGGGAACGGGAATCACTAACTCTAAACTAAACTAGCCATATCTATGGGTTTTGGTTTAGTACGATCTCGCTGAACACCTCTACTTCTATAGGGCATATAGAACACAAATCTAGTTTGCCCCTCTGCTTCAAAGATATCTATAGGGCAGAATACAAATCGATATCGAGCCTGTTTGCCCCTCTGCTTCTATAGGGCATATAGAATACAGATATAGATCTCTGGATTCTATACGCCCTATATATTGATCCTCTATATTTGTGAGAGGGCTATATAGCCCCTATATCTAGACTATATACTCTATACTACATACTATAGACTCAGATAGTTGGCCCAGCACTCCGAACTTATCCCATCCCCTTCTTATCTCATATAAGTGGCTGTGGGCACATGGGCCGATGTCAAGGACGCCGTTTGAAATACCAAATATGAACAACGGGGCATGCCAGTTTAATGTATCCCATTCGATATCTTCGAATTCGAGAATCCACAACAAGTTCAACTCCACATTGGGCACAAAAATTGGATTTGTGGTCTTCCTTTTCATTATCGATGACTCGAGATTTTCCACAAGCACAAACTCCCCTTTTCTTAGGACTAGAATCGGTTAAGATAGAAGGGCTAGATATATATATATATATATATATATCTATATATATATGTAGGGGAATCCCTCAAACTCTATAGGCTAGATTCCCTATCGACCAATGACTGGTCAGTATCACGTATAGAATGGATGGATACGCCGACCGATCCCAATACGGCCTATCTTATCTATTTATTGGGCGGGCAATCCAACTCACTATGGTCAGAGTGTGTTGGGTGAGGAGATCGATTTGATAGATAGTCCGGATGGACAATCCATCTATAATCTATAACCCCCGAGGGCAAGGGATCGCCCGAACTCAATGCGAGGCCCGGCTTGCTCGAGCCGATCAAGAACTCCTTTACATAGTTCTTCTGGGCTCCGAACACATGTTATGTTGAGCCCCGCTCCCTATCTTTACTTTCTATGGGGTGGAGGGGCCTATCTATATATGGGGTCGAGACAACTAGAGTGCCGCCTAGTCGCGCCCCATTATATAGAGTTTCATTGGCGCAATATACACTCACCCCTCACCCTCCGTGTTGATAGAGATCTAGGGGCAGGTGAGTGCAAATAGAGATTGGGGGCCATCTATATTCTCATATCACCCTCTATATTATTTGGGGGTGGCCCCCGATTTTCTTTTTATTATCCGGGGTTTCTTATCCGGGGTGGCATCCATTCTATATGTGATACAACTGATGGCGATGACTAGTATAACGGACGTGATACGATTGATATCTCTCATTATGGACGTGATACGATTGATTACGACACAAAGAAGCACGGACCGGACAATGATTGAGAGATGAGGAGTGAGCACTGGGCAATCACGCCAGTTCTATATAAAGTAGATAGGGCGCTTGTATCTATAGAGTATAGGGGTCGGGCGAATCTATATAGAGTATAGGGGTGCGGGCGCCTATAGGAAATAACTATAGCTAGTAGCGATGCTCTCCCACGTGAGCGATATAATAGTAGGTTGTCGCCATATCTATTCTCTATGTATAGGTGGCGACTCTTGACTGACTAGAGATAGTAGGCCTATATAGACCCATATCTCCGGGAGGGTCCCAAAGCCCCTCCTGAACTATCGATATCCGGTCTATAAAGGGGGCCGGCCCCTCTACATAGATCTGGCAGATCTAGTTGATCGGGGGCTCTCCCCTTCCCCAGAGAGAATAGAGGGCCGGGGGAGTGCCCCCCTCTCTCTATCTGGGACCTCCCTTCCTCCTCTAGAGAGAGAGTCGCCATCGCCAGATAGTAGCGCATCTGTCTGGCCGGATCTTCCGAGATAGTTGATAGTTCCGCAGCACACACTCAGCAGTGTGGGATAGTTGCCAATCCAAGTTCCGGCAAGATCAAGCAACTATTCCATTCAGTTGTTGACCTTGCCATTCATATAGTATATGGGGCTCTCCCTCCGATCTCTAAGGAGACCCCCCAAGACGTAGGGCTCGATAGAAAGGATATCCTATAAAATAGACTATACCCGTGGGTCCCATCAATACTCTCCCCTTCCGCTACATGGTCGTATACCCGCGTAGTCTAGTCTCGTGGTCTAGAATGGGAGACCATTCTATAGATAGGGCGTGGTTGGGAGAGTGTTTGGTCGAGTGGTACCCAAATCCGCTTCCGCTTCCTTTCTTTGGGCCAGACTCTATATAGCCTATAGTCGCCCGATAAAGTTGGGGTCTGGGCCCTAAGAGTCAATGAGCTAGGGTTAATAAAGTGGGGTCGGGCTTCAATTTGATATATGATATAGCTCATTGTCCGCCAATCATATGTATCGTATTACATTACATCAAAAGGAGTGATACATCGACGTCACTAACTAGTTCGGAGGGAGATAGCTAGTTAAGTCGACCCTCCCCTCTCGTATATATAGAGATGGGAGATGGCCAATGCCCTTAGAGAGAATTAGAATGCTTGGCCCCGTCGGTTGGTCTACCAGTTCAGTTTCGTTTTCTTGGCCTTCGACCTTTGAGACCTAGGACTTCTTCCTTTGTCTCTTCGGTCCTTAGGACAAGACAAAGGGAAGGCAAAAATGGATTGGGTGAACAACATAGATCGGTCGTGCAAAAAACCGACCCCGAGTGGGCCAACGAGAGATTTTGATAGTGCTCACCATGCTCCGTTCCCCGAGGAGGGCGGTTCTCGTTACCGCCCGCATAACTCCACCATCATGATAGAATAACAGTCATTTCTGCGGGGAGCCTTATCCCCATATAGATAGAGAGGGGGGGGGCGGGCGGGCGAGGAATGGCATTTCTGTATGCCGGGAGAGCCGGCCGAACCGAACATGCATGGACTATGGGGATAGACCTTTCTCGTGATGCTGGCGATCCGAGATTGATGGCCCTTGGCACAACCTTCAGAAGTCGGCCCTACTCAGCCAAACGCCACTTGACCCCGCCAGGGGCCAGTGATTCCCGCCTAATCCTGATGCCTATGAGTATGATTCCGTGACCGGGGATCCATTACGGAGAAGTCCCCTGCTGTTCATACGGCAATCGCTTCCTCCCACCCCCCACCCATAATGGTAATGCGTTAAGTTGAACCGATCGCCGGACTATACTCTCTATAGATTCTAGATAGGGTCCCTCTCCCATCGCCTATCCTATATATATAGGTAGGAGTCGATTCGAGTGTGTTGCCTATTTATGGGGAGGGGTCCCGTTGGTCGAGTGCCCACTATCCTATCTTATCTATATATGGGGGTGGGGGTTCATCTAGCCGAGAACTTTTAGACTCTATGTGGGGTTCAGTTCATCGAGAAGACACTTAGGGATAGGGCCATGCCGAGATAGATCTCTTTCTATCTCTCAATTCGGTGGTTCGCTCCACTACATTACGCTCACTCCTCGATTGATCTCTCAATCGAGTGGTTCACTCCACTCCGCTACCCTATGCTCACCCTCACCCTCACCTTCCGGATAGAGAGGGCAGTGACTCGCAGATAGAGAGATCGGGGGTTGAGCCGAGAGATATAGAGTTCAAGGGGCGAGCCCCTCTATATAGATCTCGGCGCAGATAGAGAGATTGGTCCCTCTTGAGAGCAACATGTAAATGGTTCACGAACATGACTTGAGGGTCCTCACCTATAAATGAATGTGGTAGTGATAGAGAGTACTCTTACCCCTCTAGTTAGGTACCGTGGGCAAGAGGGGGTACATCTAGTCGACAACAGAGACCCACTCAACGGGAATAGTCCGGGCCATTTGATGTTGGGAATCCATAGTATCAAATAAAGTTTGTTCCTCTTTGGAAGACTTTCCAAGGGCTATAGTCATAGTAATCCTCCTATTTAACTATTCCGACCTTTTCCGAACACCCTATCTGATAAAATCAAAAGGTATACGCTGGTTTGTCTATCTATGGATAATTTTTCATACATCATATCCCTTTCAACAAATTGGGTTCCGATTGATATCTTATCTAAGCAGCCCACACCCCCACTATCTAGATGTATATAGATCTCCCGAGCATGCATAACTATGAACTATAGTCTAGATAGGGCCGGATATGAAGGGAGGATAAGACAAGGGCCCCGACCCAACAAGCTAGTCATTTGAGAATGTGTCGGGTGAAACAGCCATAAAGAACGCCCTATCCCTATATAGAGGACTATGACAACTATATGTCTAGATCCGCATGCCGAGATATCGCTACAACTCTCAAGCTTCGTCCCCCTAGTAGTTCGTGCCCCGATCTCTCGGCCTATATATAGGGCCAAAGCAAAACAGACTCTATAGGGATAGGATAGGATAGACATTGGCCAAAGCAAAGCAAACCACATAGAGAGGGGGGAGTAGGCTGCTCCTTCGTTATGAAGCGCGGATAGAACTTGTTTTCAGCAGAGATGACGAAGTAAAAGGTTTTCGGAGGGATATTGAGGTGGTCGATTGGTGGTAGAACAAGAATATAGCCCGGTGCCCGCTTCCCCTAGATATTCTATAGTTACAAGGACCATAGTAACTATGGTGCCCTCGGTTGGTTACTACGGCAAGGAACGATATGGCGCCGTTCCGTTACAATGGTGTGGTGGAACTATGCTGGATTGAATCCAGTAAGCCGGTCCATTCACCGGAAGAATGTTAGTAACTGCATGGCCCCGGATCAAGCCCTATTCAATCAATTCAGAACCTCCTGGAGTCAGTCGAGTGCGGGAGCAGCCCCGGCCGAGCGCGTAAATGAAAGGCCCTAGTCGCCTAAAGTCCTTCCCCTTTCTAGGCGGTCGAGTGCATAGCTATAATAACACTATCTCCCTCGGCAAGCGCATAATTGAGTCGAGGAACCCAGGCCGCCCGACGATCCATGTATGATATGGTCCGGGAACCCCTATCTATCCGTATGAACCCTAGGCGCTATTTGTCCTATCTATATGTATGAATCTAGTGAAGCGATAATCACCTAGCGCCATATCTATATGACCAGCGGTCGGGCAACCCCTATCTTATCTGTATGAACCCGGCGCCTCTCTGTCCTATCTGTATGAACCACTTTCTGCTCCGCTATCTAGCGAGGGGAACCTTTCTCGAGATAGGAACCGAGAAGAGTTGAACTTCCGACATACAGAGAAGCGGACCCCTTCTTATGCGCTACCTACCTAACTACATTCACTAGAATTCTAGGGATCCCTCCTTCCAAAGGGTGCCCCCACCTCCCGGAGGGCTACCGTCCACAATAGGGCAGGATCATCTCCTCCTTTCGAAGGGTGCCCTGAACTGGCAAAGCGATCGTGTTTTTCACATGATTCTCGTTACTCATGTCAGCATTCTCACTTCTGATATCTCCAGGAGCGCAAGCCCCCTCTGTAGAGAGAGCGCCGCAGGGAGAGACCCAATCACCCTATTCGTTCAAAGAGACCCAATGGCCCTATATGTCCAAAGAGAGATCGGTAGGCAATGGGCCCCTATCTATATAAGGGTGCCTTATATCGAGTGACCCTTCGTCCTATCGGTCAAGAGAGAATATCTATTTGGGGCTCTCAAGATCTATCTATATCTGAGGGCGGGCGCACTCGACCGTACTTCGACTCTACTCCCACATCCCCGATGGCGGCTCTCTCTCTTATGATCTGGGCGGGCGGTCCCCTGCGTATAGAGAGAATTCTCTATCTCTCCCAGCCCTACCGGTCGAGGGCAACTATATAGGATGGGCGACCTGACGTCGGACGAGAGCATAAATGCCCTCGGCCTCCCTATCCCCTATCCATATAGAGGGAGAGGGGTGGGGGGGGGGTCGGCGCGAGGGCGACTATCTAGAGTCGGCACTCTCCCGACGAAGGGCCTTTAGGCTCTCGACCGCCCGCCCAGATCCCAGGTCTCTCTAGATTGGAGATTGGATGGGGTTGGGGCCCTATCTATATATCTTGAGCCAAAGATATGAGAGCCGCCATCCGAGCCCAAGATATCTATTTGTATTCTATATGCCCTATAGAAGCGAGGGGTAAACAAAACAAATGACATATATGGCACAACACGGCTATATAGTGTAGTTCCCATAGCCCTCTCCTACCTATAGATCTCGACTACCCCTATACAATATATCTATGGAGGGCACATGTCTATGGATTGAACGAGATTCAAGCTGGGGAAATGGTCGAATTTGCTGAATTTAAAGAACCTAAAGGAGCATGAGTCATATATTCCGCTGAACGTCGTTTCTTGCTGTGGTCAGATGTCCTTTTTCAATATATATATTCCATATGCACTTTGGGTTCAAATTTTAGATGGATAGTCTACTTTTATGGAGCGAGGCCATATATAGCAATTCACCAAAGATAAAGAATTTATATCTAGCCCCCTTTATATATAGTTATGACTCGACCCCCTCTAGATATGGCGCCCCCTTTCATAGGGGTCGTGCCAGGCCCCTATCTCTATCTCGGGGCACTCGATCAAGGTCTTCCTTCTCCCCGACGGCCAACCCCTCCCTCCGATCCGGCTAAAAGAATAGATATAAGTAGATATGTATGATCTATGGGAGGGCCCACCTATCTAGGGGCCGACCTTGAAAAGGATTCTACCATCAATCGGGATATAGATTGGATAAAACGATTAGATCTATAGTATAGGGATAAGGGTTGAGTCGAGGAAGCCTATATATATATATGGGTTGACCCTGCCCAACCCCATATATATAGGGCATTCACATTCGTTGTTGGATGGAGCATTCGATTCGTATCAATCACGTATCCATCCATCCATCCATCCATCCATCCATATAATAGAGAGATAGGGATAGGGGAAGCCCCCCTGTCTAGATATGGGGCACTCCCATATAGATAGGCCTTCACTTCAAACTAAATAAAAATACAAATACAAACATGTAGTCTCTTCCAAAGGTCAGATGTGGTGCTCGACCGATAGTTCCCTTCCCTTCTATGGGTAGGGATAAGGGGTTGCTCGGCTCTAGTTGCCCCCCAATCTAGATATCTAGCCTATCGCCCCCCTCCATAGAATAGAGGGGAGATAGGGCCCATCACCCATATATATATAGATAAGGAGATAGGGCCTCGACCTCCCCCATATAGAAATAGGGAGATAGGGGCTCGACATATCTCGTATCTAGTTGGGCCCCAACCCATCTACCACAGACTTAACTTCTAGATGGCACTATCTAGAAAGTGCGACGCTCGGTAATACTCCCCTTCCGAACCCTCCCCAGTCCTATAGAGAGGGCCCCATCTCCATCGGGGGAGGGGGGTTGGGTCGAGGGCGACTCTCTAGAGTCTAGTCGGGGTGAGCGATGATCGTTGTCTTGTCCTTCGAACCTTCGAGACCTAGGACTTTGTCCTTTGTCTCTTAGGGTCCGCCCCTCTATCTGATTGAGACTATCCGAATTTTGAATGAGACAATTTGAACTTTGTATCTCTCTCTCTATCTCGAATGAGAGCCCTTATCTAGCCCCCCATACATACATATATGGCCCCGACTCTCTATCCGGGGGAGCCGCCATCGTGATCCCCTATCTATCAAGGGGTTGGCCCGACATTGCCCAGAGCACATAAATGACCTTCTGTCGAGCCGAGCGCATAGCATAAATGACCTGGACTGCACTCCGAACTATGGATAGGGGTCGCCATATCTATAGTAATCGCACTCACTATTTGGGGAGGGCAAGGGGCCTATATAGAGTGTATGGGGCGCACCCTATATAGAGAGGGGGCCAATAGGGGGACCTCGGGTGCCTCCCCGCCTCGGAGGAAATGCACTTTGTCTTTTCCGTAGTCCCTCGAGAGCGATAAATCCTTTCTGTGGCCGAGAAAGCTACAAAAAACCAACCGGGCCTATACTATATATATCTTCTATCCGGAATCAAGTCGACCTGCATTTAACCCAGGGCGGGGCGGAAAAGGAGCGACGGCTCGGAAAGAAGGGAATGATACTATCAAAGAGGGGGCTCTCCCTACCGGTTGAGGTCATTTATGCACTCCGCACTCGTCCCCCCACTCTCCCCCATATAGAGAGGGTGGCAAGGCATCCTTCCGTCTAGTCTATTTAACCCCTTCTCCCCCGTCCACCCTCCACCTTCCATTCCATATTAGAGGGAGAGGGGGGATCCCCCGGGATCCATCCGTCTCTACGTCTATCGAGCCGGCTAGACTCTATATAGATCCAAGGTCATTGTGGAGGCGGATGCCTAATCGTAGTTAGTTTAGTTAATATAGTCACGAGCATGCGAATCGAATGATTAGAACTATCCATATCCCTCGCCTATAGGTTGGGGTCACCCTACTTGGGTGGGGGTGAGACCCTTTTAATTTGATTTGTTTCTTTCAAATTTTGTTTTCAATTTCAAAACAACAAAAAGGGTCTCATTTATCCTTAAACACTTAAGGGAGTGCCCCCCGCAGGGCTACTTTTGTAGTTGCCTTTAGGCTAGAAATTAAGAAAATAAAAATTAAAAGTGGTATAAGTGTGTACTAAAGCATAGCAATCCAAAGAAAAATAACAAAGGGTCAGTATGTCTATATGCAATCAAATAATGTTTTCAGCCTCATCAAGTATTATAAATACCCTAGAATGTAAGGATGTCATCTCGGGGAATAGTTTGGTAACACTTCACGAAGGGGATAGGTCTATTCACCAAAATAACTAATTTCAAGTAAAAAATAACACACTTGCATTATTTCTTCACTCTTGTGAAGGGAGCAATGTGAGGTATTCTTTTTTCTTTCTCGGTGTTCGGGAGGCAGTCTTTTGAAATAGGTCTAGGGGATTATCTTTTATTGCAATTCTGAAATGTATACAATAAGTCGAGCAAACTAATAAAGAGAAGTGTATGCCCAACTAGATCTATCTCTTTATTCAAAACAAGCTACTTTATAGCTATACAATGAAGAATATGAAAAACTACTAAAAATAGAATATGAAGGGTTCCAAATGGGAACCAAAAGGTCATCCTACATGGAGACCATTCATATCCACCTTAGGGATGGATTCAAAAGACAAAAGTGGAAAAAATCCTAAAATCTATCCTATTATTACTATTATTTATTTTTAGTGCTCCTTGTTGGGGTCATATCTCTAGCCATTGACTTGATTTGCTAACCATAGGATTCATTGGAAAGATGATGAAGAAAACTTGAAAAAAACACTACGATGATAGCACTTTGCTATCCTCAGTATTCAAGCCCAAAATGCTTCGAAGACCCCTGAAAATGCAAAATACTAAAAGCTGCCAAAAACTGCTAAAAATAGATTTTCAAGACTTTCCAAAAATAGCTTTTCAGAAATCTTGTTTTGGATCATTCATTCCTCCTTAAGAAGCAATGGGCCCCATTGCTCCTAAATTTTGACCAAGTGTGGAAATGACTTCTCAATTTGGCTCTTGGTGAACCACTTCCCTTGGTGTGCCATCTGCCCTACCTTCACTACTTAGTAGAGTGTGATTTGTTGATGCTTCATGTCCTTGACCACCCTGTCAATGATCTGATCGAGTTCACTAGTGTCACACAGTCTAGGTTCAACTTTGTACTCTACAACTGTTCACCAATGTCTGATGTATCCAAGAGTGGTGGAAAGTATGGGCAAAGCAACTCAACATTGAAAACTGGATGCAACCCGAGGTAGGGTGGAAGATTAAGCTCAAATGCATTCTCACCAACTTTTTTGGTGATGGTGTATGGCCCATATCATAGAGGTCTGAGTTTCTATATGGACCCTTGAGTCGCTCTTTTTGGAGATGTAGTCAGACCTTATCCCCACTTGAATTGATGAGGAACCCAATGGGCATCATGACATTGCTTGTACTTCTTGTCTGGTTTGTTCTAGAATCTCATGAACATGTTGTTGATGTGTCAAATTCATTCCACAAATTTGGTTGCCTTATCCACTTCTTTTTGCATATGGGAAGATTCTTCTTCCAACATAATGGGCAATGCTACATCAATGGGAGCCAATGGCTGGAATCCAAGACATACCTAAAATGGGCTATGTCCTGTGGAGCTATGAAGAGCTTAGTTGTAGCTATGTTGGACATACACAAGACTTTCATCCCATGTGCATGGATGTTTGGAGTGATACATCCGAAGAAGATGCACAATCATGTGGTTGACTACCTCTGTTTGCCCATCGGTCTGGGGTGGAATGTAGTGGACTTGTTCAGTTTTGTGTCCATCATGGACCATAGTGCAGACCAAAAGATCCCCACAAATTTGGAATCCCTATTTGACACAATGCTTCTTGGAGGCCAAAATGAACCCAACATGCTCAAAGAACAATTTTGCAGTCTCCTCTACTAAGATTGTCTTCTTGCAAGGTGCCAAGATTGCCATTTTTGAGAACCTGTCAACCACCACAAAAACACAATCATGGCCATGCTTGGTGGAAGGGAGACTCTGACATGAAATCCATTGAGACAAACTCCCATGGTGTTCTTGAATTTGGCAAAGGGGTGTAAAGGCCTTGTTGATTTGTTGGCTTGGCAATTGCACATGTTGTGCAAGACTTGATGTATTTAGTAACATCATGACGGAGCTTTGGCTAGTAGAAATACTTTTGCAAGACTACCACTATTTTCTCTACTCCAAAGTGACCTATAACCCGATTGTAGTGAGCCTCCCAAATCAATTTCCACTCCCCGTAAGAACACAAAGGTGTCCCATGTGGCATAGAACCCTTCTTATAAATGATAGTCTAAACATTTTTCCAGCCCTTAGTCCCTAATATATATGTCAAAAAATTCAAGGTCATGTTCATACATTTGAGGCCACTCTGATGTCTCATGCCCACATGAGTCAAGGATTGTTGTCAGGAGGTAATCGGGGGCCAACTCAAACAATCAACAACTTAGGTTGACACTCCCTTCTTGTGCAAGATGTTGAGATGGAACTATTGCAGATAGGTGGACCATCTCTAGTGACAATCATTCTACAACTTGCCTTGGGTCTGCATGAACTGCAAAGGCTTATGATCATGTGTGTATGATAGTCTCTTTTCCCAGAATGTAGTGTTCCATTGTTTGTAGGCTTGCACAATGGCATACAACTCCTTGTCATATGTTGTACATGCACTATGTCAGAGAAGGTCTCACTGTGGTATGCCACCGATGCCCATGTTGGGTGAGGACTGCGCCAAGTGCATATTTTGAAGCATTTGTTTCTATCTCAAATGACTGTTGTAGATTTGGCAATACTAGAATTAGTGTTGAACAGAGTCTCTCCTTCATCCATGCAAATGCCTTCTATTGTGCCTTTGTCCATATGAACTTTGCTTTTCACTCCTCCGTGTGTCACTTGATTCAAAGGCCATGCAATGTGAGAAAACCAAGTACAAACCTGCAATAGAAGTTGGCTAGTCCCAAGAAACTTCAAATTTGGTGATGGTCTTTGGGCCAGGCTAGTCTCGGATGACCTGGATCTTTTCTGGGTCCACATGCACATCATCATCCTTGTTGATGATGTATCCCAAGTATTGGATACTCTCCATGCCAAAGAACACTTCTCTATGTTGGCATAGAGCTTATGTTGACACAAGGTCTAAGAACCTTTGGACATGTTGAATGTGGTCCTCCCATGTCTTACTAAAGACAAGAATGTCATCTAGGTAAGTACACAACCACAAATGAATCAATGAATGGTCACAGGATATCATTCATCATCCTCATGAATGTTGTTAGTGCATTTGTCAGCCCAAAAGGCATGACCAACCATTCAACAAGCCCTCCTTAGATTTGAATGCAATTTTCCAAACATCTACTAGATCGATGGGAACTTGGTGGTACCTTGACTTCATATCAATCTTTGTGAAAAACTTAGCTCCCTTGAGCTGGTCCAGAGGTCATCAATCCATGGAAGTGGGTATTTTTTTTTATTGTGATTTTGTTCAAGGCTCGATAGTCAATGCAAAGTCGCCACATCCCATCTTTCTTTCGGGCAAGAACAATTGGGCTCCCACAAGGTGATGCACTTGGTCGAATGTGCCCCTTCTGAATCAGCTCTTAAATTTGATGCTTGATTTCTTCATTCTCAAGTACTGAGCATCAATACAAGGGGCCCATTCGGAAGTGGGTTCCAGGGACCAAGTCAATTGGATGTTTCACCTAATAATGCAAAGGCACACATGTTGGTGGTATGAATACATCTGTGTATTCAATATCATCATCTTGATCCATTTGCTTTTGCTGTGTTGTTTGGCTTGGTGGGACAACTCTTGTGGTCGCTACAACCTTTTGCTTATCCTTAAGCTTGATCATGAGTAGGACAAAGGTCCTAGTTTGAGCAATCAACCTCCGACACTATTTTGCACTTGATCAAGGGCCACTGACTTAGCAGGGGCTACCTTTGGGATGCGGTAGTGCTTATGACCTAGAGTGATGATGGCACTCCTAGGCCTAGCCTCATAGACACCATGGCATCCCACATGTATGGTTGTCCAAGAAGCACATCACAAACATCCAAGGGTGCAACATCACATACCACCACATCCTTGAATGGTTTGATTGAATAGGGAAGGCGACACTATCGATTCACACAGATGTCTCTTCCTTGACTGACCCAACCAACAAAGTATGGTTGTGGGGGAGTTGTTACTAGATTTAGCCTCTTTATTGTTTCTTGCAGATATCAAATTCTTTTGACTCCCACTATCTAGGATAAAGTGAAGAGTCATACCATTTACCCACATCTACGAGAGTGAAATAGTCATTTTGCATCCTCTTTTGGTGGAGACATTGTTCATGTGGTGGCAACAATGGTATATGGATCTGCATCCACAATCGGCTCCCCTTCTTCATGTGCACCTGGGTTTTTGCGGAGGCTTCTCCTACATCTAGCTCCCATGACTTTGTTAGCAAAATTTTGTTGATGGCTCAATAATCCTTTGTGTCATGGTACCTGCTCTTGTGCTTCTCACACCACATTCATGTGTCTTTTCGTGGCTTTTCTTTCCATGCCTACTTTTATCTTGTTTTATGGTGGTGCATCCTTTCCTTGCTACTTGGTGTCATCTTTCCCTTTCTTTAAATATGAAGGATCTTTTTTTTCCCAGTGTTTGGACCTTTCTTCCTTGACTACATCGTCAAAGGCTTCCCAGAGAGTATGATGTCTGCAAACTCCATCTCTTCCTGATGTAATATCGCAACCCACTATAATTTGAGAATCCGATGCTTCTCAATGTCCCGTGTACCCACTTTTTTTCGATAGGGTATGAAACTCATTAGTGTAGTCTTGCATTGTTTATCACACCACAACCCCTATGCAATTGTGCAGTTTCTTGAATTGATCCTCATAGTTCTTCACTGATAATATTCCTCTTTGATAGCCTCTACAAAACCGCCCCATGTTTTTAGGGTTTCATATTGACCATTACAAAATCATTATCATCATCTTGCAGGAGTATGATTCCCACCATTTTTTGACATGCAAAGATGCTTTTAGAAGTGCAAACGTTATCTTTTCATTATCAAGAAAATTATTGACAAAGAAATATGATTCTAGTTGATTGAGCCATTTATCCAATTCATCAACATCAATTTTTCTTCAAACTGTGAAATGTCAAAATTTACTTGTACCTTGAATGGTGTTGGACCCCCAAGGGTCTACTTGATGTGGGTGCAATTGTGGAGGTGGGGCAATTGCCAGGGACAACCCGTGAGAGGACATCAACAAACTATGCCATCATCTCCCTCCTCTTCCTCTCAAGGGCTTCATCAAGTAATTATTTGAAGGGATCTCCCATTTCCTCTTTGTGTTGCTTGAGGTCATTTGAAGCGACAAGGAAGGTAATCCAAAGGATCACAAGTCTCACACCGTGCTTCTAGTATTCTAACCTCATGCATTCTAACATGCAAGAGTGGAACGAACTTTCTTTAATACCACTGATCCGGATTGAGCTGCAACCCGATGGACAACACACTAACTAATGATGGTGCTTAATGTGTTATAACAATCAATTCACAATGAAAGAGTTGAAAAAAAACTAATTTTATTACAATTCAAAATGTATACAAATTGGCAAACTCCATAAGAGAGATGTATGCCCAAGATCTATCTCTTTATTCAAAACAAGCTACTTTATAGCTATACAATGGAGAATATGAAAAATGCTAAAAATAGAATATGAAGGGTTTTGATGGGAACCAAAAGGTCATCCTACATGGAGACCATTCATATCCACCTTAGGGATGGATTCAAAAAGACAAAAGTGGAAAAAATCCAAAATCTATCCTATTATTACTATTATTTTTTTAGTGCTCCTTGTTGGGGTCATATCTCCTAGCCCGTTGACCCATTTGCTAACTATAGGATCCATTGGAAAGATGACAAAGCGAACTCGAAAAAAGCTACTATGATGATAACACTTCCACTATCATCAATAAAGTCCAAGCCCAAAAATGCTTTGAAGACCCCCAAAAATGCAAAATACTAAAAGCTGCCAAAAACTGCTAAAAATAGATTAATTGAATTGCATCGAAAAGAGCTTTCATAAAAGGCAATATTTATTAATCAAATCTCCAATAATACAATATTTCATATAGACTATAATATATCTTGAACAAAACTAGGGAAAGAGTTTGTTGACCTTCCTTGTTACAATCCTATCTATACTTAAGAAGCTAAAAGCTAAACCTAGGTCTCGATTAAATCTTTGTTGCTCCTCTTCTTTGTTGTGGAAACATGGAACTAAGAGTTAAGACTCAGCAATCGGAAGAAAGGCGGAAGTTGATGATGAGAAGGATAACATGAACACAGAGGGAAACAAAAACGAGTGATGATATGTAGGGATAGGATTACCAACTGAAAAGAAGATCCTTGTTGATAAAGATCCCTTGATATGTATACACTCCTCATTAATTGCAAAATATTAATTGTTTGTAGAGGGGCAAGCTCAAACTAAGGAAACACTCGACCTAGCCGTTGTATGGCCTATTTGTTATGAACACAAAGGTGGGGGTTGAGATGGTGCTTCATCCGAAGTGGCTAGAATGCAATATTAGACAGCTTCGTGTTTTGTGCACTAGGATAATTGATTTCCCGCATTGTATGTTTCGCCATGACCATCTCCTCAAAATCGAATCTTTATTATTTGGGAGAGAGGTAAAAAATAAGTCAAAATTGGATTTTACTTCAGCTATTAGGGTAATGGACTCCTGGTAATGTTGGTTGACACACCCTTGCATTTTTGTAGCCCCTTATTCCTGCCTAGAATTCATCCACCTCAACCTCGAAAGAGACTTTATCATTGAGAGGGTTTCCTCATGAAGGATCAATGGAGACCTTGGGCCAAGATATAATAGGCCCCGAGGACAAAGTGTGAGGTCTCCGTGGTCATGGCAAGCATTTTGACCTTCCATTCTTCAATGTCTTTGGTCTTTCTCTTGAAGCTCCAAGTCATAGAAATTGCATCAATAATCAAACCATGAGGATAATCCGGTTTTGGTGACCTCCCCACTAGAAGCCTTCATTAAGAAACCTTGAAAGTGCTTGATATGCATGAGGAAACCTCTACAAATAGTTGATCACGATCTTTTCTTCTTCTAGCAGGTCGAGGGTCATTTGATATTAATTGGCTATCAAACCAAAGCAGCTTCAAAAATTTGAGCCTGACTTCTTGAAATTCTACAATTCCTGACCAAGAGAAGAGTTGAAGATCTCTTTGTAATGATTGTTCATGTTATCCCTCTTGGAGATAGTTAATCTCACTCGCAATCATGGGAGACTGATCTTTGGCATCAAGGTCCCTTTTGCTTGAGAGCAGCTTTGGTAGATTGAAGTTTGTTATCGAGCTCTTTACTCCCTTTCTCAACTTTCCTCCACCTTTTTATGGTGTCTTCAAATGATCCGTCCTGTCATTCCAATGGTTGTCTTTCCTGATTGGAGGATCTTCTCAAGCTTCACTAAGGAAAACAAGATTCTCTGATCTAATGCCTGAAGTAGCCACCACTCACACAGTACTTTAAAGCTTGCTTAGTCTTTTATTCGTTAATTTACATCAATGCCTTTGAGGAGTGAGACATCATTGAATGGCATCATGATAATGGAGCCCATTAATACCTAGTTGGATATCAAGTTAGATAGAGACCAAAGCTTTGATCATATACCTCGGGCCAGGACTTTCTTACCATAATCTTTGAAGCTGCAAACTCGTAAGGTATCGGATTTATGAACAAAGGGAATACCATTGGGCCTAGCAGCACAGAGAAAAAAATTCACACAGGGGACTTCCAAGACATGATGTAGGGATTTTTGACTTGGATAACGAGAAAACGCCCAAAAAATTAGAAGGGCATGATTTTGGACCATGGCTTGGGGCCAAAACTAGTAAATGACCAAATATCCATAGGAGAATATCTGGTCATTGACAAGGCTAGTAATGGAGCCTCAAAAACTCTAGCATGTTGTCATGGTAATTCTCCATAAAAGGACTTTCGAGAGCTAGATCAATTTTCCAGTAGCTCTGATCAATGGATAATGTTTCATTGATGTCAAAGTATCAAAGAATCTGAGTTGCAGTCTGTCTCTGTCTTCCACTAGAATAGAAAAATTAATACAGAAAGCTTTCACTGGCATCTATAAATCTGTCAAGAACTATTGACCTATGAAATTTTCTCTAACCAATGGAGCTAAGTCCAATTTTCCCTTCATACCAAAAGCTAATATAGAAAATTAAGTGTCATAATGAAGTATAACAGAACATGCACTTAAAACTAAAAAGATCATGTATATCCACTTCTAAGGAACAAATTTTTCAAATTGGTTTGCCCTAGAATATTGTGGCCTGGCTGGAACTTGAGCTAGAGCAAACAATCCCTAAGCTAATCTAACAATGTATCATAGTTACCTAAGTCTCGGGGACAAGGGGACGGGGGGACGGGGTTTCCGGGACGCAAAAAAATCCTAAATTTTGGGGACGGCAAGGGGACAGCTATTAAAATAATACATAAAAATTAATATTTCAATATTTTTAACTTTTTTCAATGACATTTAGGGATTTAAACTGTATTTAATGTATTTTAGGTACTTTCAAGATTATAATTGAATGCTCTTGGTAAAAATAACAGCTTTTTAATAGTAAAAACATCAGAAAACTTTTGAAATATTTTAAAAAAATTGGGGACGTCCCCTCCAAGTCCCCAAGTCCCCGAAACATTCGGGACGTCTGGGATGTCACCAAAATCTAGGGGACGCGTCCCTGCATAACATTGCAATGTATGACGAATATAGTGAAAGATGGTGAAGAGAATTAATGACAATGTTGAATGCATAAGCACTTGGAATTGTTTGGCTTAAATGGTTAGAATAGGGCAAAGAGAACTAGGAATGTCCCATACATAATATTTAAATGCACTTCCCATAGATGTCATCTCTAGTAGTCTCACACTGAGTTGTAACTTGCATTAAAAATGTCTGAAGTTTTAGATTTGAGAAGATTTTATTCTGGAGTCAGGTTCAAATTTATCTACTTAATCCTCACAAAAGAACTTGAGTTTGCAATCCTTTATACAATTTGAAATAATCTCAGAACACAAAGTACCAGCAACCATTTCTTGGCTCAAAAAATAAGAAAAATGCATTATGTTAGACATGTATGCATTTCTTTAGGAAAGGCCACAATCCAACATTTTGTGGAAATAGTTTAGCCTGCTCTTTTATTGTTTCTTACCTGTGTAAAATGTATTAAAAGTTTTGGTTTCCACATCCAATCTGTTATATTCCAATCTCTTGCACTTGTCCTATGTGAATTTAACATCAAAAAGTAAGGTCCTCTGCCACAATTCACTCTGTTGCTCTCCATAGCATATCATGGCTTTCATACCATAGAATTTAAACCATACTACAGAGGAAGTATGACCCTTTGAAGTAAATCGACATCGTACCAATAGGCACATTGTAGTGGACTCTATAAATTTGATGTGGCATATCCTGTAGGTGAATGCTGTTTACAGACATCTCTCAATGCACTCAACCCCCATTGAAGTCCATTCAACATGCAAAAGCTACAGCTAGGAAAGAAAAATAGATCAGCAGGTTTTCATCTAAAGCTTAAACGCTTAAGAGCTCACCTCTACCAGCTTCTGCTGTTTTTCACTAGATTTCTCTGCTTCTTCATCATACTTTTTCTCCATTCTGCTGCTTCGTCAATGCTTCACTCTGTGCCTGTTCAAACACAATCCTGCAGGGTTTCACACATCCAATTCCTTTCAATGCCATTGAAAACAAAAATTACACGCATGAAATCCAAGTGCTGCAATTGATTCATTGAAAGCAAATAAAAGAAAACCATGGTAAACCCAGAAACCAATTCCTTGAGCTGGATAGTGTGTACATTTTTTCTTAGCCCCTATATTGTGTGTGCAAATGATTGGTTCGCATGCACTCAATTGGTGACATCCAGTTGAAAAAACAACCCATGTCCCTCCATCCTAAATCTTCCTGATTCTAATGCATTGAAATGATATAATTGCACCCCATCCACAGAAGCAGTTGCAGAAATTGTAAACGGCCTCTCCTCATCATGACATAATCCAAGTTTTTCCCTAGATATTCAGAATTTCCATTTTCCGGACCAGAAACAAAGCACACAGAGATACAGAGAGCAACGTCTTTTCCTCTAAAACTAGCCCAGTTATTTCAGATATATTCTAAGCTTGATCCTTTACCCCAGACCCAATTAAATGAATATAATGTAGAATGGATGTCAAATAATTTGACTGGTTCATGAGGGAAAGTGGCAATTTAATGCGATTGTTAACAGTAAATCCCCTAGAACTGTTTAATAATGGCTTCTGTCAATTCAATCATGGATACTGTTATTAATATAATATATATAGGCAAAGGTAAAATGAGAACCCCCTTCTGAAAGTCCACAATTTACCTTGTATATTGTTCAGTGAGGTGTACACATGACCTCTGCTATGGAGTGCACATACCTTCACTAATAATTCTGATATCTAACAATTCAAAAGATTCCATTTTTCCAAACCCCAAAAAAATTCATATGCACATATACCAAGAACACCCCCTTTTCCCCAGAAACTAGCCCAATTATTCCAGAGATATTCCACGATTGATTCTCTATCCTAAATCCAACAATACACACAAATATAATGTAGCACAGAGAGCAACTAATTTGGTTGGTTCTTGAAGAAAAGGTTCAATTTCTCTACAGCTGTTTGATAGTGGTTCCTGAAATTTGGATAAATGATGTGTATGTGTTCAAATTTTTCATTTTTGGACCCGAGAAACACCAACACATATATAGAGAGAGAATAGTGCCTTTTCCTCTGCAACTAGCCCCAAATATTTCAGAAATAACCTATAACCTACCATGATAAAACATATGAATACAATTTAGCATCAGGACCAAATTAATTGTTTGGTCCCAGAGGTGTGCTTGTGATAATGATAAGATCAATCGTCTACAGCTGTTTGATAGTAGGTTCTATGGTTCCCATAACGGATACTTATATTCATTTATATAAATCATATTTTGCATACTCGTATTTGGAAAATACTTGGCAGACACAAAAAGAATGACTTGGAAAACTCAGGAAGACTCAGTGAATATTCGGCAACTTACAAAAATACACAAATTTCTTTTAAAAACATAAACTTTATGCAAAATGTATCAAATGAGTCTGTAAAACATTGGGGAAGTGTTTTCTATTGCATTTGAATACAAATACAATACAAAATCGCATCATCATGCAAATAAAACAGCCAGCTGATAAGTCTTATGAATTTAAGAAACTAATCCTAAAGTTTACAATCATGGACCATGGTATGTTAAAATAGTTCAAGCCATGACCATTATATAGCATGTTTCTTAATTTTACTACACAATCAACCAAATCCAAGATTTAAATATTGCCCTAAAGTCCAAATAAATTCCATCCTGATTATCATGTTTACCTAATGGACATAGTCGACTAATTTGTCATGCAAGTTCAAATAGTAAGATTCTTTGTTGTTCTTTGCTATGACTGGACTATTTCACACATATCTATCCTTTCTTATGCTTGAAGAATTGTGGAGTATTTCTTAATACACCTAGAAATCTTTACCTCCCTTGCCGACTTTCACTTAATAGTTCAGAGGCGACACATCTATCCTTCCATAACCACTACATGACAGACTTATGAATATCCCTACGTATGCATAGCAGCTGAAGAAACTCATTTTCCGTTACAATGTTATCTTATTTCATTCAATATTTAGGCCAAAAATCACCATGACCACAGCTACTATCTCACTTCACTTTGTTTTCAAAATAGAATTTAGGTCTTAAATCACCCATACATTATCAATTACCTGTACATCTCTCTCTCCAATTTGTGCATAGAATTTAGATCTAATTTCAATAAATTTATGTGAGTAACACATTATCATCCTTTTTCTTATTTACGTTAGATTCGGTCCTGAATGACATCATTATGTGAGTACAAGGGGAAAACTCGCTGAGTTCTGGCTGGTGAGTTTTCCCAGAAAACTCGGCGAGTCATCCCGAAAAACTCGGCGAGTCATTCTGACAAGTTTTTGGGGCAAACATTCGTCTGTGGGGAATGTGGTGAGTACTCACCGATCGCTGTAATTAAAATATTATAAATTATATATAAACAATTGTAATATAACTTTTAGGTCCCAGCCCAGCCACCACACATCATGGGTATATGAAACACACCCTTGGAAAAACAAGGAGACCTTTTTACCTTACCCCGTATAAATTATCGATAACTTATTATTCAAAAATTTCCTTTCTTCCACAACCAACAAAGACACCCACACACATATAGAGATTGTGAAAACAATCCCTGGGCACTTTTCCTCTGAAAAATTGCCTAATTAATTCAGAGATGTCATGTATCCTAAACACCATAGAACATATGAATATAATTTACTATATATAAGTCAAATGAATTTGGTTGGTCGACTATCTACTGCTATTCGAAAGTGGATTCTGAAAGATCCCCAAGTGGATCTTGGTTGTTCTCCAACAATTTAAATCAATTAAAAATACCCAAAAGCTGATTTTTGACTATTATGGCAATCACACTAATACAGATCTGATTTTATGTGAAGAAGTGCGACTAGGGTTTGAATGGAAACTAGTTTAAAACTGACCCCCAAACAGATCTGAAGCTTGTGCAATAATAAATATGACTGAAACCAGATTTTATGGGCCTAAATCGACTTAAAAAGATACTCAGAATGCTGCAGATTTAAAGAGACTGTAATAGTAATATAAATCCATCCATAATAATTAAAGTACCTTCTCTTGAGCTTTAAAAATGCATACAACAGATAGCAGCAAGGATCAGACCTTGGAACGTCTTCAAAACATCACATAACAGCCAAGAATGAGTCGCTTCATTAGAGAAAATCAGTACAGCACTGCTGCAACACTGGTCTTCAACTTTTATTGCAAAAACACCTCAACTACTGCTGGAAAATACTGAAATTCTGTGTAAGCTCTGTGGAAAATCCAGTATAGAAATTCCTCCTAATCTCCAAGAGGGTTTTCGTCCTCTAGAGGCAATATACTAAGGGTTTTCGTCCTTAGAATATTTTAATACAAAAGCACCAGGCTTAAGATCAAATTCAGAATTGATAAAAATGATTTATGGTATCCTACCCAAGCCGCCCCCTCTCCTTTTATAGGAAAAATATTACAAAATAACCTTTTCATCTTCCAATAAGAAAAGAGGGCCAAAATACCCTAAAAACATGCCCAAACCAGGTCGCACTTTTCTAGGGATGACTCCTAATGTTTATTTTGGCTTCTCATGCCAAGTCGCACTTTCCTTGGGAGGTGTAATAACTTTTATCTTTTCTAAACTCTATTTCCCTCTTTTGTCCAAGGCGCATTCTTACCTAGGGATGACACAAAAATGGCATGGGTCTTTTTTCTACTTTCCCTAGAAAGGATACAACATAATATTAGACCCAATGCACCCCTTTAGAGATTACAAATTTATTATTAAGTCAAATAAATTAATACAAGTGCTTTATTAATATTTTTTTGCACTTTGTAATAACTCATTGTGACTTAAGTCACCCTTATATTTTTCCTTTGGCCGTCGGGTCGACAAAATGGGCCAAAGGTCTTCGATTTGGAAAAGGGGACATTACAGATTCTGACATGCAGGTAATAGATACTGGTAATCAATGTTCATATTCATATTATTGATATGTTACTATTCAAAAAAACCACACATATAGAGAACATCTCCTTCCCTCTGAAACTAGTCCAAATTTCCCATTATATTTGAGATGTTCTAAGGTTGACTCCTTGCTCGGAAACCAATATAGCATATTTATGTAATGTTATCTTCATCTAAAATAGCCCAGTTATTGCAGAAACGTTCTCCAAGTTCAAACCCTGCTAGACATGATAAAGTGTTAAAATTGGGTAAAAACCACATCCAACACGCTGAGTAGGTCATACCCAAACAGACGACGCTGAGTTAAAGTCCTGCATGACTTTGTTATATCCCTAGTTCCTGGCATTTTTGCTGGAAGGCTGCCCAAAATGGGGGATTCACCAATTCATCAAAAAAACCCAAATTAAGTTGAATTTAATATAATTTTAAACAGACCCAATTATTCCAGAGATATTCCAAGATTGATTCTCTATCCTAAATCCAACAATACACACAAATACAATGTAGCACAGAGAGCAACTAGTTTGGTTGGTCTTGAAGAAAAGGTTCAATTTATTTACAGCTGTTTGATAGTGGTTCCTGAAATTTTTATATGTTCATTTTTCATTTTGGACTCGAGAAACACCAACACATATATATAGAGAGAACAGTGCCTTTTCCTCTGCAACTAGCCACAAATATTTCAGAAAAAACTTATAACCTATCATGATAAAACATATGAATACAATTTAGCATCAGGACCAAATTAATTGTTTGGTCCCTGAGGTGTGCTTGTGATAATGATAAGATCAATCGTCTACAGCTGTTTGATAGTAGGTTCTATGGTTCCCAGAATGGATACTTATATTCATTTATATAAATCATATTTTGCATACTCGTATTTGGCAAATACTTGACAGACCCAAAAAAATTGATTTGGCAAAAACTCAGGAAGACTCAACGAATATTCGGCAACTTGAAAAAATACGCAAATTTCTTTAAAAAACATAAATTTTATGCAAAATATAGTTACAAAATGTATCAAATGAGTCTGTAAAATGCTGGGAAAGTATTTTCTATTAGATTTGAATACAAATACAGTACAAAATCGCATCATCATGAAAATAAAACAGCCGGCTGATAAGTCTTATGAATTTAAGAAAACAATCTTAAAGTTTATAATCATGGACCATGGTATGTTAAAATAGTTCAAGCCATGACCATTATATAGCATGTTTCTTGATTTTACTACACAATCAACCAAATCCAAGTTTTAAATATTGCCCTAAAGTCCAAATAAATTCCATCCTGATTATCATGTTTACCTAATGGACATAGTCGACTAATTTGTCATGCGAGTTCAAATAGTAAGATTCTTTTGTTGTTCTTTGCTATGAACGGACTATTTCACATATATCTATCCTTTCTTATGCTTGAAGAATCGTGGAGTATTTCTTAATACACCTGGAAATCTTTACCTCCCTTGCCAACTTACACTTAATAGTTCAGACGTGACACATCTATCCTTCCACAACCACTACATGACAGACTTATGAATATCCCTACGTATGCATAGCACCTAAAGAAACCCATTTTCCTATCTTATTTTATTCAACATTTAGGCCAAAAATCACCATAACCACAGCTATTATCTCACTTTACTTTCTTTCAAAATGGAATTTAGGTCTTAAATCACCCATACATTAACATTTACATGTAAATCTCTATCTCCAATGTGTGTTTAGAATTAGATCTAATTTCAATAAATTTATGCAAATAACACATTATCATCCTTTTTCTTTTTAAGGTTAGATTCGGTCCTGAATGACATCATTATGCAAGTACGAGGGGAAAACTCGCTGAATTTTGACTGATGAGTTTACCTGAAAACTCGGCGAGTCATTCGACAAGATTTTAGGCGAACATTCGCCCAAGAAGGGAATGTGGTGAGTACTCACCGATCGCCAAGTAATTAAAATATTATAAATTATATATAAACAATTATAATATAACTTTTAGGTCCCAGCCCAGCCAGCACACATCATGGGTATATGAAACACCCCTTTGGAAAAACAAGGAGACCTTTTTGCCTTACCTTGTCTATATTATCGATAGCTTATTATTCAAAATTTTCCGTTCTTCCACATCCAACCAAGGCACCCACACACATATAGCGATTGTCAGAAAACAATCCCTGGGCACTTTTCCTCTGAAAAATTGCCTAATTAATTCAGAGATGTCATGTATCCTAAACACCATAGAGCATATGAATATAATTTACTATATTTAGGTCAAATTAATTTGGTTGGATAGAAAGAAAAGGAGGTAATGCAGTATACGTGTACAAACAGTGAGATCAATTATCTACTGCTATTTGAAACTGAAAGTGCATTCTGGCATGCAGCTAATAGATATTGGTAGTCAATGTTCATATTCATAATATTGATATGTTATTATTCAAAAAATCCACACATATAGAAAACATCTCCTTTACCTCTGAAACTAGTCCAAATTTCCAATTATATTTGAGATGTTCCAAGGTTGACTCTTTGCTCGGAAACCAATATAGCATATTTATGTAATGTTATCTTCATCTAAAATAGCCCAGCTATTGCAGAGACGTTCTCCAAGTTCAAACCCTACTAGACATGATAAAGTGTTAAAATTGGGTAAAAGCCACATTCAACAGGCTGAGTAGGTCATACCCAAACAGACGACGCTGAGTTATATCCTAGTTCCTGGCATTTGCTAGAAGGCTGCCCAAAATGGGGAATTCACCAATTCATAAAAAAAAAAAAACCCAAATTAAGTTGAATTTAATATAATTTTAAACAGACCCTTAAAGAACTATTTGAACAGGACGGGTAAAATTGCATCCCAGAAAGAAGGAATTAACCAAAACATCAAAAAGAAAAAACCATATCAATCTAATGTAATCTTAGGCTTACCCATGATTTTCATCAAGGCATCATTAAAAACTACAATAATGATAATACTTTGGTTGGTTCCACAGGCAAAGAGACAGATTAGTCTTCATGTACAAGCAATGAGATCATTTTTCTATAGTATTTAATGATGGGTTTTGGCACTCAGAATATAAGTGTATGGATTAGGTTATGAATTGAGGCCTGGAATAGATTTGAATTAATTCGGTAGATAGAATTTACCGGTCTACTCTCGAATCATCTTCAAGGTGGAGATCAGCTTCCACATTCCAGAGTCTGAGATAGATGAGAATCCCCATAGCCATCATGGAAATCAATATAAAGAAACCTGTAGTACTCAGTTTGGCCATGATGAAGATAATCTAACTAATGGGAAGAATGTTCAGTTCAGATTCAAAATTTGAACAGAATTTGCTGCTGAAATGATGTGTTAATTGCCCTATTGAGGGCTGAAAATAGTTAAAAAAATCATTTTATATCGTGGGAGGCCTCGCTCCACGTAAAATTTCTTTGTTAGGATTTGCTTTGTTTTGTTTTTAATTTTGTTTCTTTGAAGAGTTTCTATCCGAAGCTTTTGGCAATGTTGATACCTACTAGAGGTGGGAATTCCATGATGAAATTTTTTCCCCTTTTTTAAATTTATTTGTTTATTTATTTATTTAGGGTTCTAATGCCCTAAACCCATATATATTATACATTAGTATACTAATGTCTAGAAAAATGGACGAGGCACTTGCTTTTAGTGGTGAAGGTAACCATGAGATTGGGGGTTCCAAGATCTTGATTATGAGCAGATTAGTTACCTTTCTAATTTAACAAGTATTATGAATATGGTCACTTCGTAGATGACTCTTAAGACCAAAATGGGCTTCAATAAATCACAAAACCTTCAGCGATGTGCTTTCGTCATGCAAATAACCAAAGTAAAAAGATATGCCGACTAAAGGAAATAGTCAATTAAACCCACATAACAAATGAAAACAAGCGGCTCTTGATACATTAAACAACTTTGAAGTATTGGGAGAAATTACTCAAAACTTATTGGAATAAGGAGAAATGTAATCAAGTCAAGGAGTTAAAGTTGGGTTGAGAGAGCTAAAAGGTGATGTAAGACAATTGAAAATAAGGAAAGAGATAAGAAATAATGGACCAAAAGTAGATAATTAAAAGAACTAGGAGATCGTTTGTCAAGTGGTAGATGGAGCTTCTTTGGCACGCGACATTCCAACTAGTAGTGGATTAGCACCATTTGAGTAAAGATATATTTTAGGAACTTGTTGATGTTGATCTTGATCGGATAAATTTACTCAATAGTCTATCTTGGCTTATGGTTTAGGGCCCACTTTCAAATAGTCCCTTCTTGCACAAATGACAACTCAAAGTAAAGGCAAAGGAAGAAGACCTGGACAAAGTGAATCACACGTTCTTAAAAATAATGATTCCTTGAATGACTTCTATGGATTTAGCAGTATGACTAGCCCAAGTTAGTGTATCTCTAAAACTTATAGGCTTGTCTTTGTTTTAGATTTTTCTCAAGGTGTCATTTATTTCCACCTACCTTTTTTTTAAGTTTGTAGCTTTTCTTTAGATTTATCTAGATATATCGCAGCTTGTAATTAAAATATGTAGAGACGTTTTATATGACTAGTGATTACACCGCAAGGTGTAATGGTCACACCAATAGGGTACAAAATGTTACTGAGGATAGAAAAGGAAGGGTGGCAAACTTTGGTCTTGTCTTAATTTAATGTGTAGGTTTCATTGAAGAATCGGGCCGAGATGGTGCCTTGCAGAATGCAAATACATTTTTCAAAATTTAAGCCATAAACAAGTATGGAATACAAGGAGAATCTTCAAGATTCGTGACAATGTAGAAAATTACAGAGAATCACATTATGACACTATTAACAAATAATAACTTTTCTCTATTATTTTCTCAAATAAACTCCACAATCTTGATTTAGGACACAATACATACATATAGGCTATGTTAGCTCATATAAACTATGATTTCTAACAAATCTCCTACAACTACTCATCAAATATAGATGAGTTGTTGTAACACTCACCAACTATACATAGGTTGTTGTAAACAACCTTACTAATAATTATATTATCCTAGATAATATAATTGTTTATTAATTAGAACTTATTAACACATACAAATATAAGAATCACTAATGTGAGCGCTAACAAAGATATTCCTAACATTCCCCCTTAGTGCGAACATGGAGAAAACTTGCCTTTGTACTTACACTTGCTTTTATGATTAGGTGATTATCACAAATCCGTTGTATGGTTTTCAAACGGTTAACCACGAACCAAAAATTATGGTTTTCAATTGGAGTACCACAAACCAAAAGCGAAGGTTTTCAAGTGGTTTACCTACAACCACATCATGATGTGCCAAGTACTATTATCAACCCTCATCACATTTCACCGCAGGGAATAACATAGGAAAATATGTTGAATTATGTTGCTCATATAATGGAAATGGAACATTGGGATCATGTTTCCCCCTCGATGTGAAATGTCTACTTATTCACACAGAACACCGCAAACTAAACTGGAACTCGAAAAACACAACGAAAAGCACTTTGCACAAACTGAAAGCAAACTGCAAACACACATGTCACCAAACCTTGATGTGGGCCCGTCATTGGCGACTGACGAGAGGTCATTGATTGACCTCCAATAGACTGCGGTAGTTGAGTTGGATTTCAACATGGAGCTCGGTTTGAAATGCCCACCTCGATTGTGACTTGGACATTGGATTCCCGAGAAAATGCATCCGTGAGGCAATTTTTTTTTTTTACAAGACACGACTTTTATCATGAGTTAATTTTCAAATCTTTTGACATCAAAATGACTAGACTACAACAACACAAGATGACAATCACACAACAAAAATAGGTAACTTATAATGTTGACTACCTTTTATTGTGAGACATACTTTATTTTGACATAATACAAGACAATGATGACGTTGAAGGATACACAAGGACTAAATGTTAGGAAACTAAAACATTTATAATGAAATTGACTCACTAAATGCCACAATTGTCTAATACAAAACCAAAATAAACTAACGGATATTTTTGGTGTGACAAATTTACGTGAGGAACGATTGATTTTTTTGACATTTGGCAATACAAATTGACTTTGACTAAATATATTTAATTTAGCAACATATAACGTGGCTAAATAAATATGAAAACTCTCAATTATACCACTTTTGACAACACATACAAAATAGTTCACCGGAGGCATCTCCTTTGGTGTTGGCCCTGCTGGAAAGTGTCAAACTCCAGCAACTTTTACCGGCAATCAAATCCCTACAATCTTTTCCGGCAGTCAAATTCCTTCACACTGTTCATGCCTGTTTATACTTTCCCGAATGCACTATGGGAAGAAGCAACAACATCCTGATTATGGTTATTATGGTCATTGTTTCCAATATGGCTCTTGCAGCCGATGATCCACAGGCTACACTTATTGGCGCCATTTACTGCCAGCAACGAAAATAAAATACACCTACAGAAATTTTACCATTTTCGATGAGAATCGGGCTACAGTTTTTGGAAACCTCACCTCAATTCTGTCCTCCAATGGATCTAGCTTCGCTAATTCAACGAAGCAAGGTGACATGATGATCAATCATGTTTATGGACTTGTTCATACTGAGCTCCAAAGAAATGCATGCGTTTAAACCAGAAGAAATTTTTGGCCAATTCATTCACATCTGTCTCTTTTTCGAGAAGTTGTTTGTATACCCTCACTTCAAACTGTTCTCTGGACTTCTTATCGATGTGAGGGGATCGTAGCACTGTATACAACACTCTTCTTCGAGGCAATCCAACCTTGCGGAAATCCTGGAAGCATGGATGATTCAGGTATTTCTTCGAAAATGATTTCACCAGTACGCGAATCTTAGCGTCTCCGATTGGCGATGGTGCTGCTCCTTCTCCTTTCCCCTCCTGCCTATGCTTCTGCTTCTGGAAAATGTGTATAGTGTATGAGTGCATCGCATAACCAAAACCTTAACTAATGGTAGGGCAAAAACAAAATTTACCTGAGCAGGAAGAGTATCATCAGCTTTAGATTCCGCGGAGGACATGAAAAAATGGGAATAGAGATTAATGCGAGGCAACGCACTCGCCCTCAACTGCTTTACCATCGTCCCCATTTCAGAATAATGAGAGGGTACAAATTATAGTCTGCAATGCTTTTCAATTTGCCTTCCAACTAGGTAGGGGTTGAGAGAGTCGTGAAGTGATCAAGTCAGACACCTGTAAGTTACATTTTTGAAACCGTGTCACTGTTTTGTTCGTCCAATTTTTCAATCTTGTGAAATCACGTTGGAACCCAGATTCCATGCTTTTTTTTTTTAACGGGATTGATTTCATATAGGTAGAAGAGATAACTAATGGAGAAATTATTATATACCTAAGCTCAACCTTCTTTATCTGTACTTCGACCAATGATAACCTCTGTTTTCTTCTCATCCGAAAATGGATGCCCTGTATAAGAGCACAGTTGCAAAATTTAAAGAGGTCACACAGCTGGACTGTTCGACTGATTCATTTTCCATGATTGCCCTCTCAGCTATTACTAGTGTTCTTCTACTTCTTCTGCTCTTCCGTTTTAAACGCCACTCCTCTCTTAAACTTCCACCTGGGAAATTAGGCATTATAATTCAAAAAAATCTTTCGAATTTTGTGTGCCCAATTTGGAGTTTAGAGGAATGGCTTGATGTTGGTATTCACATAAATGAACAAACTTGCAACAATGCATTTATTGGGGAATTTTGTTGATTGAGGATTGTTGTGAAATAGGTTTTTTAGTTTCAGCAATAGTTCTGCCCTGCCCCTGAGCCACTGGAACGGGTATGGTTCCCAAATGTTAGAGGTATCTTCGACCGCTGCAGTCCTGTGTCACCAAGAAAAATGTTTTGAAAGTAAATAAAATCCACTCCTTCATCAGTGACGGGATTTGCATTTGCTACACAGTTTTTCAAAACTACCGAACCTAATCAGCTCGCCTTTTCCAACATTCTCCCAGCCTATGGCAAAATAAGAACTTTGGAATAGGGCGTGGACATCGATCAAAGCATAATAGAAATTGGTTTTTGTTGGATGTAGAAGCCTGTTCCTTTTGTTGATATGAATGAAAATGTTGAAGTATATACAAAGCATGTGAACTGTTTGACAAAATACCTAAAAAATGTAGTTTTCATGGATTTCTATGATGCAAGGGTATGTTACAAAATAACAATCCTCTCCGGCGTAACTTGCAACCCATGAGCAATTGCTAGTAATAATTATTGAAAGAAATACCTATTCAGCTTGGAGTTGATAGCACGATTGCATGTCCATGCATTAACGTCTCAAAGAGATGTAGTCCTAATAACCAGCAGGGATAGATCCGAGAAGGTTACATGCAACGTCTGGTGCGAGGCAATATGTTACAAAGCATATCAAACTTCCAACCAAATTTTTATTAATTGACGAGTTGGAAGAAGTCTCAGTGGTGTAGGAATACCACTGAAAAAGACAAGGAACAATGGATATTCGAGGCCAAATGTTGGTCGACTAAAGTTTTGAAGAGAGATTGTGAATGCTTGAATAGATGGTAAAGCTAAGTTGATCTCAATGAATCCAATCGTGAGCTGAGTGTGATCTCTGATGACTGCGAGCACAGATCAAATGAATTTTCACGCACGCCAAATAGGAATACAAACTAGTGAATGAAAATACTCTTTCACGGCATTAGCATAAAATCATGTATACAGATCTAACTTTTCCCTAAAACGCATTTCCAAATATGCGAGCTAACTCCAGTCTACAGCTAAATTGTATGAACGGAATACTTTGACAACAATTATAATCTTGCAAGTGAAAACTATGCAGAGCCCAAGGTTGGCCTGCTCTGATACCAGATGTAGAAAATTACAGAGAATCACATTGTGACACTATTAACAAATAATAACTTTTCTCTATTATTTTCTCAAAATAAACTCCACAATACGGATTCAGGACACAATACATACATACAGGCTATGTTAGCTCATATAAACTAGGATTCCTAACAAATCTCCTACAACTACTCATCAAATATAGATGAGTTGTTATAACACTCACCAACAATACGTAGGTTGTTGTAAACAACCTTACTAACAATTATATTATCCTAGATAATATAATTGCTTATTAATTACAACTTATCAACCCATACAAATATAAGAATCACTAATGTGAGTGCTAACTAAGATATTCCTAACGAGACAAAGTCAACTCGGTTTGAAGGATAATATTGTCACTTGCATATCATTAATTACATTTGAGTGATCGAGGTTATAGGTTAAGCAATCAAGTTCAATGCATGCTCAAGGACATATTGAGGGGGAGAGGTTATCATTAACCCAATATGTGAAAGAGATGTCTAGTGAGAATTTCCCTTCTTCTCTTTAGTACTTATAAAAGAGTAATCTTGATCAAATGTATATGGGCCATGTTAGAGAGAGGACATGAGTATGCCTAATAGATTGTCTCCTACAGGAATACTTCAGATTGAAAATACAAGTTGAAGGACCATATATTGCACTATCTTCCCTGAAACATCTGAAATCAATATGGAAACACATTCTCCTCAAAACTAGTCATTAATTACTCATTTGATCCGATAAAATATATAAAAGAAGGTACTTATATACCTACAAAAATATTGGAGGAACCACTTACTCGATAAATCAAAACCTTCAAAACATTGAATGTTTTTCATTATAAATACCTTATAAACTTATTCTATAAGATAAAATATATTCCATGTGTGTGGTTAATATTGAAATCTACTTGTGCATTGAAGGGTGGTGATTTGGCATGCCTTGGGTAGGTTAAGAGCTTGGGTTTGGTTAGTGGAAAATTCATAGGGAAGTGGAAAGGGAAATGAATTGGTGGCTTGGGTACAACAACAAAATAATGTTTAATCTAATTAAGAATGTTAAATAATTGTGTATTAATGAAATAAGATCATATTACAATAAAACAACAAGCATAGATATTATAAATCATATTAGAGTAAAATTTGATAAATTGCACTAGCATGGATTAGCTAAGGATGTAAATGTTGGATAATTATCATTGTCATTGGTGTTGTCATTCTTTGTCCAAGTGGAATTGATGGCAAAAGGTGTTGTGCAGGTGGAGTGCGAGGCTTGTCGAGGCCATTCGGTGTGAAACAGGTGTTAACAAGTCTGTAACAAGCTTTAGGAAGTAGTTCAAAAAAGAATTTACAAGAGAAATGTGAAGGTTGATTGGTAGTGCTAGCTCTTAGAAAAGTTCTAGGTGATTACATGATGATGACATTGAAGGATAATAGGTGTTTCAATTGTTTAGTGGTGTGTGGTTGTCTCAGATAAGTACATGGTGTATTCAAAGTGTTTACAAGATTATTCAGGGTCATTGCCAGTTCAAATGGTGAGTTAGGAGCCCTCTGGAGAAATTAGAAAAGCCGCAGATAGAAGAACGATGTCGCGAGATAAAAGAAGAAAGCTGCCAAAGTCTAGAAGGATGCGCGGAGGGTTAGAGAAAGCCATAGATATAAGAATGAAGCCGTTGAAGTCTAAGAGGAAGCCGCAGAGGATTAGAGAAAGCCGCGAGTAAAAAGAATGGAGCCACGGATAGTGGAACGAAGCCGTGAGAAAATAAGAAAATTCGTGGATGACTAGAAAGAGTCATGAGTAAAGGAGGAAAGTCATGAAACACAAGATAAAACCACGATACAAAGAATAAATCCAACAAAGTCCGCGAAATGGTTCATTACGGATTGGACAAGTGTTTCGGGAACAAATCAATGAAAAGGATCAAAGGTAGGGTATTGCGGACTGAATGTGATGATATGGAATTTGTGCGCCATGAATAAGTCAAAACCGATTTTTGAATATCTCGAGATCCAGGTGTCAAAATTTAATGTTCTTGGATTTTTCAAAAGATGGTTACATTCTCTATGTCTTAAAATAGAAAAATCCTAGATTGATGAGATTTTTTTTAAAATTGTCTCATAACCATTCCTTGCTCCACTAATAACATGTTGGACAATTAATGCACTTAGAAAATAGAAAAATCAAGTGTGAGAGTGGGAAAATAAAATACTTTCATCTATTTAATACGATGAGAAGAATGTTGAGATCGTTGGTGAAATGAGCGAAGTGTATGCGAGATGAGATGAAGGGAGTATAATTGAGCTAGAGGTGTAGACATAGAAACAGAGACCGGAATGAATCTTCAATGAAATACTGATTGGAGATGAACACAAAGACTCATAATCAATTCGATGGATGCATAAAGACTAAGACAGTGGGAGAGTGTTTGAAGATGGAGAGAGAGTCTGCAAAACATGCGTAAAAACATAAATATAAAGGTGATCATAATCCATTGTGTAAGAAATATTGATATTATATGATCAATTTATTTTGTAATATATTCTTCTAAGTGGAAGCTTAGATTATAGGGGTGGTTGCTCCTTGCAAGTTGTAACTTGCTAAATTTGTTGAGTGGGTGCTTAGTTTTTCTTCAAGTGGGTGCTTGGAGAATCTGAAGTGGGTGCTTCATAGGTTGAGTGGATGCTCAACCAAAACCAAGATCATTGTATGCTTTGGAATTGGTGTTCCTAATAAAGCCTTGGTTTCACAATGGGGTTTTTCTCCCTTTAAGGGTTTCCCACATAAATCTTGTGTTACATGTGTTTATCTCTCTGTATGTGTTTGATCAAATGCTCATGGTATATTGTTGCAATTAATTAAGGAAATGTGTATTGGGATTATTTAAAATTTTAATCTGCACTGATTCACCCCCCTTCTTAGTGCTTGCGATCTCTAACAGTAAAAACTATGGTTATAGATGATTGCACTAACTTTGGAGTGAGATGTAATGACCGTGTTCTAGAAATGTACAAGAAGGGTGTGCGGACTATTGTCAAATTGTTCAAAATCTAGGAGTTTACTTCTATAATCTAAATGAAGTCACCTATTTTGCAAAAATCGTTTGGGTAACTTTATCTACTTTAGTCATATTCATCGCTTGTTGATTGTGGCTAAATATAGGTTATGACATTGTGTTCCCCTATGTTTGTAGCTTCATATTTTTTGTTTAAATTTTGTGATCATAATTTTACAATTAATTATGGATTTCTTCTTCTCCTTTACTTGGGAACTTTAAAAATGGGTTGGTTATTTTGGGTTGTGTGGCACCCATCACACCTACACATCACTACTCTAAAGAGGCATTGAACCCATGTAATCCTCCCACCTAGTGAAAGTGTGTAAGATGTATATCACACACATATCATAATGTGCTTTTGGCAATGTAGACCATATTAGAACCTCTAGTACTTGACAATGATATTTGACATGTATTATAGCATTGCAAATGAACTATGGCATATTTGATGATGTCTACAAACTTAAAGTTAGTTGAATACACTTGAGAGATTTATTTTTGTAAGTAGACACTTTTTATGATCTCTTAGGTAGCCCAAAGATGTGAGGTGTAATGCCCTTAGAATGGGTTGTGTTAATATAATTTTATAGATGACCATTATGACAAGATATTCTCAATCAAATGACACATGAATAACTAGGGTAACTTATGAATTTGAAAATGTGATTGTTAGGGTTGTGCAGAAACTAAAATTTGGTAACAATACCAAGTTTGATCATGCTCCTTTGTTAAGACAAATTCTCACATTCGAATCCAATCAATTCATCTCTCTAGCTCTCATCTAACTTTCTTATTAGTACACTTTGTGTTTTCATCAATTTTGAGAATATGATTTGATAAAAGCAATAAATAACCTATGTGTTTCATGTCTAAACTTCTTGTTTTATATTTATCCTTATTTATCCAAAACGATATAACTAGGTTAAGATGTGGGGTCCGGTCTTGGCGAATTGTATGATCCTGGATCTTCAAGTTCACCAACCTTATTTTCAATTTGAATATTTTTGTTGGGTTGGTTAATCTTCTTAGGGTCAACGTTATTAGAATATTTCATCTATGAAAGGTTGTATAAACAAGTCAATGTCACTTTATAATTCACTTGGGACTTTTACAAGATCTTATTACAAATATCATTCCATAGCACTTAAAGGGTTCCTAAATCTTCCCAAAGTAGTGCAAACCATTTAGAGTGGTCCTCATACATGTATGAATCACTTAACTAGGTCAAAGAGTTAAATGTTAGGATAAATTTTATTATCCTAATATTTAATTATGCATAGTTATTTAATTTTATTAATTAAATAATAAATGGTTATATTGTTATATGGTTAATCAACCATATTTGTGCTCAGATACACACTTTATATTGTTTTCAACAATATATTTGTTTTTATGTAATTGTTGCTTCCCGGGTGATTTGGAAGCTTGTTTATTCTCGTTTTTGGTTGCACTGTGCAACTCATTTTCCCGGATGTATTTGGGGGTCATGCAATATCTATAAATATTGCAGCCTATTCACTATAATTTTTTACTTGATTGAGATTAATAAAATTACACAGGCTTCCGTCCCTGTTTCTCAATCTACATTTGGTACCAAAGCGAATTTTTGGCCTGTGAAGGAGTGGAAAAGAATGCAGAGAAATAGAGAAGATTGGAGAAGAGTATGCAGCAATAGAGAGCCTATGCAGCCTCCCGCAACCTCCCACCTCATCTTTGACTTTCCACATCCCCGATTCGTTCCAGTGTGTTTGGAACGCAAATTTTTTTCAGACTTTGGCGCACTCAAAGCTGTGCAAAAATTGCTCCAGGTATTGAAAATAATAATAATTTTTTTTTTCCCAATAAGGGTTTTGTCTCTAAATTAGAGAATTTTTTTTTGTCTGGTGCAATCGCCCTCCTCGCTATTTGCGGCCTCCCAGTCAGGTATAGAGTCAGGAATGACATTAAACTTGTTCACAAATATCACGAGTATTCCTCTGCTTTGAATGTAAATGTTGTTAAAATTTGGTTGAAGTCGAGCCGCTAGGACTCCGATGTGGTAGCTCAAGGCATGCACACGCTTGTGGATCCGTATTTGGAGCAATAAAACACAGCGACAACAGAAAAACGCGCCCAAGCAAATAACAGCGAGAAAAACGCGCCATTCTCTGTCTCCCACGGACCTGCACAAAAAGAAACAAAAAGGGAGGAACAACAACAAAAAATACAGTGACCAAGGGCACTAAAACACGCGGCCAGGCACTAAAACACGCGGCCAAGGAAAAAAATACAGCAAAAATACGGCCTGTACAGTGCGTCCAAAGGAAAAAAAAGCGGCCCAGGAGGAAACTCAGCGCCCAAACACCAAAAACGCGGCCAAAGGAAGGAGAAAATGCGGCCTGAGCAAGGAAATAAAGCTTCAGATCCGTTTTTTAGGCAAATACAACCCTAAAAAATGCCTCTTCACCAGCATGCGCCACGTGGCATCCATTTTCCAAGAGGTAAGTCCATTTACTTGTCAATAAATACAAATTCCTTCCTTTCATAGTCCAAGCGCCCCAAGTGGGCAAGTTGGTTAGTGCATGCGCCTTGGGAGTGAGAGGTTTGAGGATCAAATCCCACAAAAACACTCAAAAACTCTCCTTTTGCATCTGGCGGAAATTTTGGCGGAACTGCTAAATTTAGCAGGCTTTTTTGAATTTAGTTACAACTAACTAAATTTAGCGGAGAAATCCCTAATTTAGGGTAAAATTTTTTTCTCCCATCTGGTCTGTTTTATCATTCCAGACATTTTTTGCAAAAGGAGACCCATCTAAAAATTGCATTTTCAGCTATTTTTTTGCAATTTTTAGCATTTTGGGTTCAGGAGGTCACCAGGACCCCGAAACTGAAATTTTTTGCCTGTTATTCAAATTGTACTGCATATTGTACTAATTTGTAGGTTGCCATAGTCAACCGCAATGCAACTTTAATGCTTCTTTCGTAAACTGGCGAATTGTAATTAAAAAAACAATAAAATTGGTTCTGTAACACTCACGAGATCCTAGATCTCATTCGCAACGTTCAGTATATACGGTGCCTCTGGGAAGCGCTTACGGGTAAAGCCGTCGCGACTACTACTACACTTAACACCTAATATAGCTGCAACAACGTCGTCTAGGCATCGTCCCTATAAATCGACGTGGAGTAATAAGGTCACAAAGTGCACACTATGAACCATCCCATCCGTCTGTGAACGATTGCAAGACATAAATCCGGACTGAGAAATTATCCGAGTATATAGCGAAGTTACACGCGCGTATGAGGATATTTCTTTGAGCCGGTGTCAATAATCGCACAAACCCCATCAGTACTGTCTTGGTACCACGTATCGAATTCTTTCATGTACGTTAACGCCTCTTTCACGTACTCACGGGTATATAGAAAGGGCGAGCTTCTTCCACGTACTGCGATGGGTATATCGGAAGGGCGCGTATATAGAAAGGTTCGGTATATCGGACTGACGGTATATAGATTGGGAGACCTAATACCTGGAGTGATAAGAGCCAAACCCTGTCAGTGATCTCTGCAAAATGGGCACCAATGCCCCCAAATTTTTCTTCCCGGATTCACAATTGCTTGCTCGGAGGAAGCAACTATGCATGGAAGACAAAAATAAAAACACAACTTAAGTTTGAAGAAATCGCTGTTGTGGATCGGTACTCTAACCGAGATCACCAACGGATGCAACACAACAATGACAATTTGATAGAAGCAGATCGAAAAGCAAAACTCATCATTTTGTTTGGAGTGTCCGATGATGTGCAAGCCCACATTCGAGATGCCACATCAAGCAAAAGAAGCGTGGGATAAACGAGCACAATATATGAGGCCAAGAACAAGAATGTCATACAATTTGTAGAGTCGATTACATACATTGAAATTCAAACGAGAATGAGAAAATTGAAGCCTTCCTAAGAAGAGTTGCAGAGTTGAGGGCTTCACTTCTAGCCCTAGGAGAAGAGGTCAAAGATGAATCTCTCGTTCCCATTGTTATGAGAGCTCTCCCTTCTTCTTACCGCATTTTTGTCACAACTCTAAACTTGTCAGATACAACAATTAGTTTTGACAAGCTAGTAAACCTACTGCAACAAGAGGAAGCAATGCACAACAAGGATGATGAAGAGGAGGAGCAGAATCTGTCTTCACATCAAAAATGGAAAGGAAAAGGTAAAGGAAAACCTAAATCCTATCAGAAGTCCCCACATCAGAATCAGTATCATGGGGACAATCAACAGAAGAAGCGATGTCCAATTTGCAAAAGAGGACATGACTTGCAAGAATGTTGGTTTAACACATATAAGAAAGGTTCATCAAGCAATTCTGGACCACAACAACAACAAACTTACAAGGGACATTCAAACAACTATCACGGGCAAAAAAAGGGGAACTGGAAAGAAGACCCCACCAAAGAAGGTAATATTCTTTGAGCAACAAGAACAAATGATCAGACAATGAAGACTTCTTGTTCACTGCTCGATCAAGTGAACCATCCACGTCATCTAGTGACGTCTGGTATGTTGATTCGGGAGCCACTCGACACATGACCGGCCACAGAGACTGGTTTATTTCAATGAGGGACACGCCATCGAAAAATCATGTTTCGTTGGGAGATGATTCTTCATATACGATTCGAGGGATTGGAAACATTTCTCTACCCTTGGTTCACGCAAATGCGGACTATCGGATGTTCTATATGTCCCTGGGTTGTGACAAAGAATCTTCTTTCTGGTCGACCAACTCCTAGATCACAACCCGAAAATTGACTTTGATAGTCAATCAAAAGAAAATGTGTTTGATTCGAGATAAATCCAGAGGCTCGAAAATAATTGCAAAAGCCTCAAATATGGGACGAATGTTTCAACTTGATTTCATTCACAAAAATGATCAAGCACTTGTGGCTAAAAACTCCACCTCAAAGCTAGTTGTGGCATCGAGATTTGGTCATGTAAGTTTCAAATATCTCGAAACACTTCGCCGGTGTAATATGGTACATGGGCTACCATCTCTTCGTAAGGATACGAGACAAGTGTCCTCACTATTTAGCAGGAAAACAACACAGAGTTTCATTCCAAACGAGTACTTTTCGAGCTCATGGTAAACTTGACCTGGTTCATACCGATCATGCGGTCCAATGCAGCCAAGTCATTCAGGGTTCCAGTACTTCATGCTCTGTGTTGTGACTATTCACGGAAAATGTGGATTTTTTGTCTTCGCAAGAAAAGTGAAGCCTTTGAAACATTCAAAAAGTTCAAAGTGGCAGTTGAGAAAGAAACTGGTCGTCACATCAGAACTCTCCGCTCAGATCGAGGGGGGGAATTCACCAGTGATGAGTTCAGAGACTACCTACAAACTCACGGGATTCGTCGACAAATGCCTCCTCCACACACACCGCAACAAAATGGTGTTGTTGAGAGAAGAAATCGTACTATCATGGAAATGGTGCGATGCATGATCGATGATTCCGACTTGCAAAGACATTTTGGGTAGAAGCAAAGCAAAACAAGAGTGTATTTGTTAAACAAAGCGCCCACAACTGCTCTTGATGGAATTACACCACAAGAAGCATGGTCAAAAGGAAACCATCCATTGCACACCTCAGAGTATTCGGGTGCAAAGCCAAACATGCACATACCCAAACAGAATAGAAAGAAATTGGACATGAAGTCACAAAATCTCATCTTCATTAGATACAGTGAAGAGACTCTTGGGTATAGATTGATGGATCCTAAGACCAGAAAAGTCTACACAAGCAGAGATGTTGAATTTTTCGAGAAGAAGGACGTAGAGACTCCTCCTCCGGACTCGCAAGATGTAGATTTTTCACCAGTTGTAAAAACTGAAGCTAATGTTCCCTCAGAAGATGAAAGTGATGATGGGGATGATGGTGTTGATCAGATAGAACCACAACCCATGGGAACAGTCAACGTATGCCTAAATGGTGTACAAGTACATTACAAGATGCAAGATTGGATGCTCCACTGGATACATCCACCCCTAGACCACGGACTCGCAGTAAAGCAAGAGAAGAAGTTAACTTTGCTTTGATGAGTAGAGTCATTAAATCAGACGAGCCCTCTACCCGTCAGAAGCCCTACGACCAAAAGCTTGGAAAGATGCCATGGATTCTGAATATCAATCAGTGATGAAGAATAACACTTGGCAGCTTGTCGATCTTCCACCAGGGAAGAAACCCATTGGATGCAGATGGATATTCAAAACTAAGTACAAAGCAGATGGGATAGTGGACAAGTGCAAAGCAAGACTTGTAGAAAGAAAGGGGTACGCATAGAAAGAAGGCATTGACTATGAGGAGACATTTTCTCCCACAGCTAAGATCAAAACGATCAGGATGATCTTTGCTCTAGCTGCTCAATTTGGATGGAAAGTTCACCAAATGGACGTAAAAAGTGCCTTCCTGAATGGAGATTTACAAGAAGAAGTCTACATGACTCAACCTGAGGGATATGTTGTACAGTCAAGAAGAAAAGGTATGCAGACTCAGGAAATCTCTGTATGGCCTCAAACAGGCACCCCGGGCATGGTACATCAAGATTGATGAGCATCTCGTACAACATGGATTCGTCAGAAATCCATACGATCCCAATCTCTACCTCAAAAAGCAAGGGGGGGAGATGGTGATTGTTGTAGTTTATGTCGATGATCTAGTCATCACTGGCAATTCAGTGAAGATGATTGATGAAACGAAGAAAGATCTTAAGCGATCATTCGACATGACAGATCTCGGGCTTATGCACTACTTCTTGTCTTGGATGGAAGTATGGCGAAAAGATAATCACATCTTTGTTTCTTAGATGAAATATACCAAGACAACGCTCGAGAAGTTTAGGATGATGGATTGCACACCAATTGCTACACCTATGGAAAATAGATTACATTTATCTCATTCAGATCCATCTCCTGAGGTAAGTGCCACTCTCTATCGGTAGCTGATTGGGAGTCTCATTTACTCGACCTACACTAGACCGGATATCACTTTGCGGTGAGCTATCTATCCAGGTTCATGCAGAACCCAAAATTTGTCATTGGAAAGCAGCAAAGCGCATTTTGAGATATCTCAAAGGATCAGTGGATCTTGGTCTAGAATACAAGAAGAATGAAAACTTCTTCTTGTGGATATTTGGATTCATATCATGTAGGTAACATTGATGACAGAAAATCCACTTCTGGATTTGTATTCTTTATGGGATCTAGACCAATATCATGGGGAAGTAAGAAACAACACTTTGTTTCTCGCTCTTCCACAGAAGCGAGTATCGTTCTGCAGGAGAAGTTTTCTGTGAAGCGATTTGGCTACGTCGCATACTGGAAGGACTTGGAATACCACAGGACAAACCGACCACCATGTATGTTGACAATGAAGGTGTTCTCAAACTTGTTCGCAATCCAGTTTTTCACGAGAGAACAAAGCACATTGAAGTTCGTGTTCATTTCATACGCGAACATGTGTTGAAGCACAACATCCAAATTTTCGCTTTTGTCCAACTACCAACAACGAGCGCAGATATTTTCACAAAGTCACTTGCGTGACAAGTTCAAGTTGTTCAGAGCATTTCTCTCCTCATCTCTTCAGACAATGCACAATTAAGGGGGGGAATGTTAGGATAAATTTTATTATCCTAATATTTAATTATGCATAGTTATTTAATTTTATTAATTAAATAATAAATGGTTATATTGTTATATGGTTAATCAACCATATTTGTCTGTATGCACACTGTTATATTGTTTTCAACAATATATTTGTTTTTATGTAATTGTTGCTTCCGGGTGATTTGGAAGCTTGTTTATTCTGGTTTTTGGTTGCACCTGTGCAACTCATTTTCCCGGATGTATTTGGCTGTGCAATATCTATAAATATTGCAGCCTATTCACTGTAATTTTTTACTTGATTGAGATTAATAAAAATACACAAGCTTCCATCCCTGTTTCTCAATCTACACTAGCTTCCTCTATTTTCATCATGCAAATATCATAAATATGTGTCTTATAAAGAGTAAAGTCACTCCAAAAATTGTTAAATGGTTTCAAGGAACAAAGGGTTAGGTCACGTAGTTGAGGCACACCACATCACACTACTACCAAGCTAGGTACATTCTACACTATATAGTTTTCCAAGTATATTGGTGTTAAGATACACGAGGGCACTCTTGGGGCTTGGTTAGTTGTTCACACTTGCACAAGTACCCAATAGAACTACATGAGGCTTGATCTTGCAACAAGAGCATGTAGTGCGATTGGAGTGGTTTAACAATTGGGATTCTAACCGCGCAAGGGTAGTTCTACCTCAACCACACACATGTTGTCTCCTTTTAGTTTTCTAATACTTTAATGAATGGTTTTACAAGTTTTCATGGTTTCTACATCATTACATGTTATTATAGGTCATTCTAAAGTTGTGTAAGCATGAGTGACATACAATGAAGGTCATTTCTAGATAGGTAAAGTGTATAGGAAGTTTCAAATATAGACTCTTAAACGATCCAAGACCGTATAAATCTAGGTCATGACCGTATGAATAAGGTCTAGGCCATAAAGTAGTTATATAGTCATGCCCCCGCTCAATCTCTAGTGCCATAATCAACATCAAAGCATTTCCAATCTCTCGATAAGCCTATTTTACCATCCCGCACATCTAGATCCTTCATATTCTTCCATGTATAAATTTCTCTCTCCTCTTGTATATTTGAGAAATTACTTGTAATTTATCAATTGTTACATGTGTGAATGTATTATTCATATTGTGAATGGTTAATGTTGGAAGTCAACCGACCAAAATAGTCTACCTGCATTAAGCGCTTACACAATTTTTATTGGTGTGCATTTACATAACACTAGAATTTAATTAGGGATAAACATTTGGTGCACTTGACTCTTCAAACAATATATTGATCAAACCCCAATGACCCTAGCGTTGCTTATTCTAATATAAAGATATTCTACATCATCATGAATCTTCCTTCAATATTCTATGATCATTTTCTCAAACCTAAGGGGTCACTCCTCATTCCGAGATGGGTTATTATACCTCTTACCGTGTCCATACCCATATCGCGCCTAGCATTGGGGGCTCTATGATAGTTCTACTTGTTCCATGACTAATGAGGCTCCTACATACATTAATATACAAGATAAATATATTCCTCATACATGATAACATCCACCTCAATTTTCTTCTTCCTCTAAGCATGTCGACATTAACGATGTCACAACTTGTCATACTAAACAACCCGTTAGGGTCAACCCATCATTTCCTCCCCTATCTATGGCTCTTTCTACTAAACTTAGTGCCCCTTCTAAATGGTTTAGTAGCTTGGATCAATTAAATTATCTGCCGCTAAGATCTCTTTTCTTGAATTATTGAAAAAAATACCCATCTATAAGGAGATATTATATGATACTTTATAATCTATTACATTACCTTACACCATACAATTGTGACGGATTTTCATTTTTATCTCTATTATGAACACATTTAAAGCAATAGATAAGGCAATCACATTTAGCTTGGGCTGATATCCGACCTACAATTATTGAGTATCCTTATGTAACTCTTGTGATTTTAATACAAATTCAAGGTTTCATTATTAAGTGTGTCTTGATTAGTAATGACTATAGTCTCGTTGTCTACTCTAGTTCTTTGTTTAATAAAATGGGAATTTCTATGCATTTAGTGGACATAACCATTACTAATGTGAGGTATTTTGATAACATCACACGATCTACATTAGATGCTATCACTCTTGATCTTTTGGTTGGCCCCAAGATGTTTCCCACTATATTTCATATAATGGACACCAATTCACATTATAATCTTCGTTTGGGTCACCTTTGGATTCATGTTATGAAAACGGTCTCATCTAATGTTCATCAATGTCTCAAGTTCATACATGATGGATGTGAGTACACCATGGTTGTTAACCCAAATCCCTTCAAATATTGTAAAATACCTTTATTTCTCAAATACCCAATATCACTCCTCCACAACAACCCATACTTGTGGATAAATTGTCCACATATGTTGTAGGTGAACCTAATCACAAATTTGATGTACTAATAAATTACAACCACGACTTGAATATAATATAGATGCACTCTGTGGCTAACACTTTAAATGAAGTTTTCCTTGGATAGCGATATTAAGACTATTGAACTTATTAATGAAAATTTGTATAAGCTAAATTTTAATCCTATCAATGAAGATGAATCTACGTTTCATTATCTTTTTAAGTCTACTAGTCCTGGGCATTATCACCTCAAACTTACTACATCAAACACTTTTGTCCCCTGTTACATTGGCTTGTCATGATACATCTATTATGATTATTTTTACCCATTGCGAAATGTTATTGATACACTAAATCCTCTTTTATTTTTTCGTTCTATGACTATTCTGCACATCTTGACAATCCACGGGAACTACTATCTATCTTGTTAGATATTGAGTTACTTGTTCTACCATCTCTCGTGGCATCAATAGACTAGAACATTATCCAGAAATTGGGCCATCTCTTTTATGACTATCACAACATATCTCGGACATGACACTAATCATTGTAATGCCCTCATTGCTAACATTACTATGTTAAAAGTGGATGGTGTTGTCACCATACTTCTTGGAAGAACCCCATGTCCCGATACGTTCACATTCACTTGAAATGGATGCCTTTGATAAATGGCCACCTATTCATCATTCCATGACATACATTTTATTCATGGAAAATACTTGAAATTTGATCCACCTATTATGGATATTAACGTGAGCATCACTCCTCTTGGGGGTCTTACTCCTTAGATCGCATTGAATTTGACCACGACATAGATGATCTCTTCAACGACCACTAGAATCTTGTCCTACACCCTTTCTTGTACATAAATATTTTCAAAACAACTCAAAAAAATTAAAATAATCACAAAATATGAAAACATTTACATATATACAAAAATGAAAAATTAGGGCCTACTTAAAGTTATCTTAGTTATCTTGTTACTTTATACATGTTGTTTGTCATGTTGGTTTGATAAATATCATATTTTTCTCTTTACACACATTTTTTCATGAGGTATATTGATCTTGATGTATGACACAAACATGTTGATACATGATGACGAGAGCTAGTATGGTTCCATACACTACTCTTTTGGGGCATCCCACCATGATATACATGTGTTTTTGTTTCATTATATGTTACTTTATACCTTCTTCATCATGTTTATTTATATACATAGTGCCTATTGATATCATTTGAGCTAACATAACTAACACATGTATCTTGTGCAATGTTAACCTATCTTGTTATCTATATTGTTGTTATTAGTATTGTTTCTATACTTGCTTATATGGATTACTTCCTTGATTGATTAATGTGTGATTTGACTCACTGTCTTGTTTGATTACAATGACATGGTAATTTTATTTATATGGTCTAAGGGACTTGATTGTCTTGTGACACCATGGGTGTCCCATGTTTGTGGTTCCATGCTTAAATTACGTGAATGCACTTGTTTCTCTAACTACGGTACATTATTAATTCTATTGCATTGTCTTGTGACATTGTGGGTGTCCCATATTTATAACTTCACGCTTACATATAACTATGTTTCTATATATTATTGCATATTGGGCTATACACTTTTGTTTTTATTATTGTATTATTCTAGCTTATGACACACTTTGTTTATACTCTAATGAATACACTATTGTCTTTACTATGTGTTATGACATGTTTATTGTTTACAATATTGTTTATATTATTATCAAATTATAGCTTATGAAACACTTGTTTTATCCTCTTATGATTACACTATGGTCTTTATTGTGGTTCATGACATGTTTTATACTTACTATGTTGCTTATATGCTCGTACAACTCTAGATTTTGATATGGTTGATGATTTTTTTTGTTTATATTGTTCTACACATGTATTATTGTTTATTTGATGTTGTATGTTGTTTTTTATTTACATCATGGTCTCTACCATGCATAACCCCTTTTTGCAGCACAAGTTCTCAATGGTGGTCACATTCTATCCTTTTTATGTGATCTTATACAAATTATCTAACTTATTACACATGGGTATACATCTATTCAATTTAGACATGTGCTCAAATGATTTATCACGTGTTCCTCACAAGAGGGGGAATTCATAAGGATATTTCTACATCTTTAGACATACTATATGAACAAATTTTTACAAGGTTTAGATCCTCAGAAAAGGCCACAAATACTAAAATGTGGTAGAATTTAAAAAGGTCAAAATCATACAAGAGAGTCAAGACTATGGTACGATCTTGACCATGATGTAAATTTCTATATATGGAACATATTATTTGGATTTTTCAATTTCTCCAAATTCTATCAGCTATTTACAAGATTTTCATACAATTTTAAGTAGAAATGACAAAATTCATAGCATGATTTAGGGGCATGACAATTTCATTCTGTCTTCACTACATTATTCAAATTTGGTTGCAAGAATGGGTTTGGGGACATGGGCCTCCTTCTCCCCTATGATTTTTCACAATCTACATGATCAATTTCTATCATATAACACCTTATGGAGGGATGACAATGTACATTCCTTCCAGGGTTTGATTTTATTCAAGTTGGTACAAATTGGACCTAGATTTATGTGCAAAAATACGATATGTGGGTTTAGTGGAAAGTGTTGAAGAGACTAAGTTCTTTGTATTGTGATCTTTCCTCTTCTCTCACCATATTCCCAAAAGTGGAAGGAATTGAAGAAAATAAGTTCTTCGTAATTTATACTTTTGTATTTATGTCATTTTTGCCCCTCTCCTCACTCTCTCCAATGTTGGGATGTATTCACCACTATGGCCTCTCTTATGGGACAAAATTAAGGTCCGATCACTCCTAATATTTTGACATCTCTAAAACAATTCCAAGTCTCCAAGGCATAATAAGAATGGAAGTTCCTTGCTTTGCAAAATTAACAAGTGTATTCCTTCCATGTTTTGTTTATCTTTACTTGCCTTTTTAGCACAATTTAAAGTTCTAAGAATTATTTCTATTTTTGAGTTAAATTTTAGTTTCTATTATGTATAGACATTGACTACACTCTATGTTGTGATTTCATCACGAGCATGCCAACACCAACACATGAGAGAACCAATGTTAAGTGAAGACAAAGTGTGTGTGCACACTCAAATATATTTTTTTCTTTAAGAATGAAATTTTCAATTATACACTTAAAGGGGTGAATGTGGACACTAAAATTTTGTAACTTGTCCTTGTGCAACACTAAGTTTGATCATGCTCCTTGCTAAAAAAAGGCTCACATTCATCTCTTTATCTCTCCCATGACTTTATTATCATTAGATTCTAATTTTTCATTAATCATAGGAATATTATCTAATAAAATTAGTAAATGACCTTTATGCTTCATGTCCAAACTTCTTGTTATACATTTCTCCTTCTTTGTCCAAAACCATACAACTAGGTTAGGATGTGGGGTCCGATCTTGTCCAACTTGTATGGTCTTGACTCTTTGAGTTCACTAACTTTGTTTTCAATTTGAATCATCTTCCTAGGGTGAATATTATTAGAATATTTCACCTACGGAAGGCTATATAAACAAGTCAATGTCACTTTATAACTCATCTAACACTCTTACAAGCTCCTATTACAAATATCATTCCAAAATCACTCAAAGGGTTCCTAAATCTACCCAAATTAGCTACACATTATTTAAAGCAATAAGTAATACATGTTTGAATCACTCAACTAGGTCAAAGAGTTTAGTTTCCTCCATTTTCAAGCATGTATAGATCGTAGAGTCATGTCTCAAGAAGAGCACAAACACTCTAAGAATTGCTAGAGTGTTTCAAGGAATAAAGGATCAGGTCACATAGCCAAGGCACACTAAATCACACTACTATTTTTCTAGGTACATTTTATACTATATAGTTAGCATGTTATCTTGGTGTCAAAAGACACGAGGGAACCCATAAGGGGTTGGTTAGTTGTTCACACTTGCATAAGCACCTATGATAACTACACAAGGCTTGATATTGCATAATGACAACATGCATGGAACACTTGGATTGGTTTAGTAACTAGGAGTCTAACCACCAAGGGTATTCTAGCCTCAACCAAACACATGTTTTATCCTTTTGGTTAACTAATTCTTTGATGAATGGTTTTGTAGGTTGCTTTCGAGTTTCCACATTGTTGTAGGTTATTATAGGTCATCCCAAAGTTGTGCAAAAAGCAAGAGCGACATACATAGAAGGTCATTTATAGGAAAATAAAGCACACAAGAAGTTTTAGATACAGATTTTGAAAGGGTCCAAGATCATATAATTCCAGGAAAGGATTGTCAAAATAAGATTAGGACCATACATTAGTTATGCGATCCCGCTTTGCTTAGTTTCCATTCCACAATCAACACAAAGTATTTCTAGTATTTGATCTATCTGTTTTACCATCTTGCACATCCATATCCTCCATGTTTTTCCATGTACAACTAAGTTTCTCTCTCCTCTTATGTATTTGAGTAATTACTTATCATTTATCAGTTGTTACATGTATGAATGCATTATTCTAATTGTGAATGGTTAATGTTGGAAGTTAATGATCATAATAGTCTAAATGTTACAAAACCTTACATCCTTTTTTTTTGTGCATTTCCATAACACTAGAATTTAATTAAGGTGTAAAATAGTTATTAGGACAAATTTGTTTGATTTTATATAGTTGGCCAAGTGACTTTGTTATACATGACCAAGTTTGTCTTAGTATGGTGCACAATGTAATCTATCTATTGGAAACAATGTCCAAAACATGTCTTATATTTTGAGGATGTGGTTTTCATTGGACAATGATGGATAAAAAGTGTGACCCAGTGAGTGGTAGTGTTTATTGAGCAAGGCATGTGTAGGAAATAGTCAATCAATCAGATAATGACTTATGGTCTGAAATTAATGCAAACTATTAATCACCAAATGTCAGCTACATTTGTCTCCATTTTAATCTAATAATTGAAGATTACTGGATTAAAATATAAATTAATGAAACATAAACCTCCCATGAGGCCAAGGTCTACGTGATATTGGAGTTTTTGTGTTCATTTCTCATTCATGTCACATGTGTATAGTTGTACAAGTGAACTTGCGTGCCACATGTAAAAACATGTGTTAAAGCAAAATCCATATGCTAATATCATATCATTAAATAACATAAACTAAAAAGTAAAATCATGAAACACGTATACCCCGATTTCCCCCAATGTTTAATGTTAGGTTAGAGTAATCTGAAAAATGTGAAAAATGTATAAAACATATACACTTGATTTCCTTAGTGTGTAAGGGTAGAGTAATCAAATGTAAATAAGACTATAGTAATTTTTCTTGATGAGTGAATCCTATAAACCATATGTGACAATTGATTACATTGAGTGAAACTTGTAAACCATCCACAACAATCAGGCCTACTAAGTGAAGTCGTATATCCATCCACATTAATTAGGATTGATGAGTGAAGCCATATATGGATGTAATTGTCATATAGATGTCATGATGTAGTAACTATGTGCATATCATCATACCGTGTTATTTAAAATACTAAATCTGAAATTTGGATGAATGTCTTATAAAACCCCATAATATTTCCCCCTTTTGAGATAAGGGATATTGTAAAGAATAAATTATCTCAAAAGAGAAAGTGCTATTCATGTAAAAGTGTAGTAGAAATATGAGCAATGATATAATCCAAAAATAATATATCAACTAAAATGGTAACATGTGTATATGTCATAAGATAAATAATGTACTAACACAAGCAATGTGTATCATTTGAGAGATAAACCAATGTGATATACAAAAATGTGTATGATCATGGATCAAACATATTTTGATAGCATTCATGATAGATTTAACAAATCAATCATAATAAATGTGTATAAGTTAGAATGTAACAATAGTGTATGCATCATCAAAAGAATGAAACATATCTTGAAAGTTCTTTGACAAGATTCAACAAGATAACATAATAGTTGATAGGATGAGTAGTATGATAATAACACATGAATCAACACCTAATGGATCCATGGAAACATAATACATGACATGACACAACATGACATGAGAATCCCATCAAAAAGAGACATGACTGATAAGAGGTGGCATACTTGACTAGTGTTAGTATTGTTAGTTGTTAGCTTGTGTGTGCAAAAAAACATGCAACAAGTAATGATAACAAGAAAGGGAAAATCATCACGTAGTAAGAAATGAAAAAATCATGAAGTAATCAATTATAAACATCATGTAGTAAGCAAGTAACGAGACAATTGAATGTGTGTGGAGAAATGTGTAACAATAAATGTCGCAATCGTGTAATCTAGCACCCGATGTGCATAGAGAAATGTGTAGAAAGAATTTTCATAATCAATCAATATACACTAAGTATCATGTAACAATCAATGTGCTAGATCATAGTGTGTAATCATCTAAAGTGATAAGAGCAATGTGCAAGAACTAGCGGTCTATTAGTCGAGTTGCTAACAAATCCATGTTTAAAAAGTGATGTCAATCAAGATCGAATCATAGTGTGAACCAACCATAAGGCCTATAACTAATAATGAATTCAATTAATGTGTTTCAAGTAATTACATGAATAATTCATGTGTGTTAATAAATGTGTATAAAACACAATGCATAGAAAAGCAATGTGTGTTGTAAGCTAAGTCTATTCTAACAATTTGTGTCTAATGGAAATCACTTGAGAAAGTAAGAAAATATTTCATAACATGTGTGATCCTATCAAGGATGTAACAAGAAATGTATCTTAGGATGTTTTGTTCCATTTTAATAATATAACAAGCATGTATCATTGGAAGTAGGAGGAGTATTCTACCCCAATGTAGATGAGCATAAAAAAAAATAAGCAATGAAAATCACACATTTACATCCATGTAAATGAGTAAATAGAGTATAAAGTTTACAAGTATACCAAGAAAACAAAACATAGAGCACATAAGTGTATGAAACAAACATGATATATGACATACATGTATGAGAAAACACGATAAACAACATACAATTACACAAATTAGTCGAGAAAAAAATATCAAAACCAAACAATGTCATATAGCAATTAGTGGCATACAACAGACAAATGCACAAATTAGTTAAGACAATAAATGTCTCATAAGAATCAAATCATGAAAGACATTTAAAATATATAGATAATTTGAAGTAGTTAATCTCCTAAATTAGTAAAGGAATATAATATGCAAGTGTACGAAGTAGTCAAGTCAAGTTATGTTATACAAGTCAAGTAATTTCATACAAGTAATTATGTAATGTAAAAAATCAATCAAGTAAACAAGTAGTATCATGTAAGAAATCAATCATGTGAATAAGAAAGGTTATGCGATAAATCAATCATATGAGCAAGTAATGTCATGTGTAAGAAAACAAATATATTAAAGCAATAGCATGAGGCCACTAGTAGTGAACTAGTAAAATAAGTTAATCAAGTAAGCATGGATCATAGTCGAGTTTTTAATAATAAAATTAAGTAATGTGATCACCATATAAAGAAATGTATAACATATTCTGTGAGTATTATGTTAGTATGGCGTACATAATGAACTAGTATCAAGAGGTGCAATCATAATAAATGTGTATAGATACCCCTAATTTAGGTACGCCCTAATGTGGTAGGAATCCCTAAGATAAAATCTATAAGGTGTGAAATATGTGATAAAAGTAAGATTGGTATGTAATATGCTCATAGCTGGATATGCCCCCATGGTGGTAATGTGTGTTAACTATTTAGTGTGTTTGATGAAGCATAAGTAGTAGAGGAATGTAAAGTGCTAAATACAAATGATCAAAAGGCTTAAAGTTAGGAAAGGAGCATGTATGTTTCACATAGGTAATTATTTTATATTTTCATAATATTGTATTATTTTTGGATTATTAGAATAGGTGGGTGAAATAAAATATTAAAGGCCCTAGGGTGATGGCCGTAAATATCATAGAAGGAGAGGTGTGGCATTGGATAGTATTGTTCCCTCCAAAATCACATCAAACCCATGGGAATATACTACATCGTCCAATATTGGTGGGGTCCTAGGTAAAATTTTCCCTCAACAATCACATTGGACTTATTGGAGCTCAATCTAGTTCCTTGGATTGAGCTAGTCTTTTTCATGGAATCCCCATAAATTTAATTGATTATGTGTGTTTCTTATTGCTCCTCGTTCTTCAAAGATCAGTTTGAGTCAAGGATAAGTGTCAATTTGTAATAGATCTCGTGCCTTAGCAAGATAAAAGAAAGGATTTAGTAGAAATGTCGGGGATGGTTCAATTGATTGGTAAATCAAAGTATAAAAGCTTGGACTCGCGGGTGATTGAGGAATTTAGTATTCTGTGGGTTCTCCTAATCCACGAAACAAAGGAGCATTGGTCTAGGAATCAAAGTGCGGGTTTTATTAAACCCACGAGAAGCAAGTTAAAGCCGCATAACAAAGAAAAGTTGCGGGACACTCATAAAGCCACCAAGATCCGTAGGAGACTAAGTTTAAAGGCATTGGTAGGTTACTTTTTTAAAATACCGAAAAATTCATTTGGTCATCAATATTCAATGCCAAAATCAGCGAGGCCACGCAGCGAAAGATCATTGATCAAAGATGCGAAACGTGTCGACATTTCGACACTCTTCAAGAAAGGCCGAGCTTTGGCGGACCTCAAGTCTACAAAATCAACCATGTTACAAAGCATTTTGGGTCCGCAACAAACGTAAAGCCAACGCAATCAATAAAACATGGCAGAGTTAGAAGATGATAGATCGCACAAGATCAACAACTAAATGTGGACACGTGTCACCATTCCAGAAAACTTCAAAGTAGATGCATTGTGAAGAACCTCAAGTTCACGAAATAAATCAAGTTTAGTAAGGATTCGGTCCGGAAAGGTCAAGGAGGTCAAAGAAGGGATACATGGAAACATTTTTATGGAGCCCAAAAGTTTCTAAGTCCGAACAAGTTAAAATTTGTGATGTGAAGGAGCAGCCCGAACCAATGAAAAGAAAGCACGAAGCAAGAAAGACTAACAAACCCGAGGAACATGGAGCTTTCTCATTGGCTTATGTTTCACGATTTTCAATCGGGCCTATAGAAAAGGAAAATTATGAGGTAAGTATGGAGCTTACTCATTAGTTGATGCTTGGTCATTGTCATTTGAGGCAAAGGATGGTTTGACATTTGTAAGGAGCGTGACATTGTTTAACTGGCTCACTTTTCATAAATAAATAGGCTTGCTTGCAAAAGAAAGGAAAGAAAAGAAGTAAATCCTAACCCCGTGACCCAATGAAATACCAACACATGGAAAAATTAAAAGTAATGCACATGTTGGCAAGAGGGAATCCACGAGCTAATCAAAGGATGCCACGTGTCAAGCTCCTGTTCATCTTGACATGCAAAATTTTAGAGGGCTATATCTTTCGATTCCCTGCTCTAAATCTCACAAAAATTATATTGTTGGAAAGGTATCCTCGAGACCTTAAATTTGGCATCATCAAAATCAGATTTTGATGGCATTTGGTGAGAGAAAAAATAGAGAACATCTTTTGCATTCAAGTTGGAGTCCCAGTGTTGGTCAACCACCCGACTTGAAGAAGTATGGTGTCTATTTCCTCTCTAAACACACAAGACAGAAGGAATGAATGAATTTAGTAGGTTTCTTATGCTCCTTTGCAAAATTTTAATGCAGCTTGTTGGTGGGTGAAGAGGGAAATCAGATTCTCTCTCTCTCTCTCTCTCTTTCATCTACTATATATTGTAATAGTCTTCCATTTGGTGTGAGGAGGTAGATTGGGGGTAGTTGTAGAATTTTTTATTAAAGTTTTAGGTTCAAGTTTATAGTTTCTTATAAAACATGTGTTTGTATCTACTCTGTAAGGAAGAGCTAAGGTGGTGGCATTGTACAACCATTATGCTACGCCCTTAACCTATTGCTTGTATTAGGATATGAGTAGCCGAATTGTGGCTTACCATATCATTTTATTATATCATTTATACTTTCTCATGTTTAGTAGGTCGGCCTTGGTGTTGGCCATAACATATGAATAGTATATATAGGGGATTTTAGGTAGTAGTTCATCATCATTTGGAGCATTTGAGTCTTATTGTATGGTTTGGAGGTTGCCCCCTCGAAGTGGTGAAGCTATTCTAATTGCATATTGAGATCATTATTATAGAATATTGTGTTATTTGGTGTTATATTTCTGCTCATGATCTGAATTATACAAGTAATTTCATTACAAGTGGTATCAGAGCTGCGATCTGGGCCAAAATTAGGGCAAAAACCCTAATTTTTGTTTCCACCATATATTGCAAACCAAAGTGAATTGGTGGGATATATTTTTACCAGAGTTGTAAAACATTTCAAGTAAGGTTCCTGAAAATTTCAAACTTTTTAAATTTATTTTACAAAAGTTATTACAAATTTAGGGTTTTTCATAAAATCACTCCCTAGGGTGCAAATTGTGGAATTTTTCAAATTCGTTACATTTTCGGAAAGCACAAAAAAATTATTTGGGGTTTGTTCTTTAAGTTTTTTTATATTTGGCCGAATTCATATTGAAATATGAAACCCTAAAATTTGACCGTGATCCCTACATCCTACTATTTTGGGGCATCATGGTAGGGCCTTCCACAAGAGGAAAAAAGAATCCCATCACTCCGGGTAAAACACCAGAAAAGGATGAGATAGTAGTTGAGGAGTTGGAGACAAGATATAACTACAGATTCCTCAGGGTTAGGGTTTACTTGACAGGACCACAAAGTAAGCTAGCTTGAGTTTACCCCGAGAGACCTCGAATCTCGGGTGGCCAACGAAAGAAGATGTGGATAGGATTGGAAAAAGATTGGAGGATTTCATGCAAAACTTCAAGCGTATATGATGGGTAATCATACTTATGTCAATCAAGGTGGATCCTTAGGTCAACATAATAGACACATGAGCCAGAGTGGATCTTCGAGTGTGCACAATCCAAATACGAGCACTCTATAGGCCCATACTATGTTTCCAAAAGTAGAGATGCGTAAGTTTGATGGAAATGATCCACTCAATTGGATCAAACAAATGGAGAATTTTTTTGATCTACATCAGATTCCACCAAGACAAAAGGTGACCATGACAACTTTGTATCTCGAACTCCACCAATTAAATCGATATTGATGGTTATGTGCTCAAAGGCAGAAGAGTGGTCTCAATGTTACATGGACATTGTTCACTAAAGAGTTGAAATTACACTATAGTTATAGTGTGTCAGATAATTACTTCAACCAATTAGCAAAATTGAGACAAATAGGATCTGTTAAGGATTACATTCATCACTTCCAAAACCTTTCTCTACTGGTGGAAATATTATTGAGAGAATCTGAATGACCTATTTCTCGGGGGTCTTAAGGATCACATTGAGCATGAGGTGCGTATGTTTAATCCTCATAAGGTTTCTAATTCAATGATTATGGCAATAAGGGAAAAGGAGAAATTTGTTTCAAGTAGGAGACAACATTTCACTTATACCGAACATCACAACACCTTGGCCCCAAAGACTCCGACTAGTTAGATTGATGCCTCAACAAATTGAAAAAAAAAGAGAAAAAGGTTTATGTTTTAACTATGATAGTAAATTTGGACCAGGACATAAATGTGCTGAAAAGAAGTTGTTCTACATTGATGGGCCTAGTGAAGATGAAGAGAAGGATGAAGATTCAGAGTCAGAGGTCTTGGTTGAGCTAGAGGAGGAGTCAGGAGATCCTCAACCAACAATCTCATGCCATGAAATTTTAGGTATTAGCACCCCCAAACCCTAAAGGTGGTTGGATTCCTAAAAAATAGAGGGTCACAGTGTTGATTGATTCAGGAAGTACTCACAACTTTATCAATCATAAGTTAGCAAAGGTGCTTAAGCTAAGCTTCATTTATCCACTCTAAATGTCAAGTAATGATTGCTTTGATGGAGGCATCACACTTGTTTTAGAAAATGCCATAGCATTAAGCTTTCCATGGGAGATTACATACTAAATAGTCTCATGTATTCCATTTTTATGGGAGGAGCGGACATTGTGTTAGGGGTTCATGGCTTACCACTTTGGGAACCATTGAGATGAACTTCCAATACTTGTTCATGTGATTTCACTCAAGGAAGGACTTTTGAGCTAAGAGGCTTAAGAGCAAAGTCTCCACAAATAGTAATTTCTCATCGATGCACAAAATGCTAAAAAGGGTGCGAGAGGGATTTGTGGCACAACTATTTTCATTGAGGCTCATCATTCTAAGGACATTATACCATCGTATATACAAGAAGCAGTGTTGCATGCACTCTCTGTTGTATTTGAAAATATACTAAAGGCCTTACCTCCAAAGAGAGATCATGATCATGCTATTTAGTTATTACCATAAGTGCAAAAGAGTGAAATTGAAAAGATTGTACAAGAGATGTTGGAAGCAGGAATTATCCGTCATAGTTAGAGTGCTTATTCTTCTCCAGTAGTGATGGTACGGAAGAAAGATGACATGTGGCACATGTGTCCTGATTATAGGGAACTTAATAAGTACACAATCAAAGATAAGTTTCCTATTCATGTAATTGATGATTTGCTTGATGAGTTGCATGGTGTCTTTTTATTTTACAAAGCTTGATCTTCGTTTGGGATACCACCAAATCAGAATCAAGGATGAGGATGTTCATAAAACTGCCTTTCGGACACATGAAGGCCATTATGAATTCCTGGTAATGCCTTTTGGACTCATAAATGCACCTTCTACATTTCAAAGTTTGATGAATTCTATTTTTAAGTCATTCCTACGGAAGTTTGTCTTAGTGTTTTTGATGATATATTAATTTATAGAAAAACATGGGAGGAACATTTGCATCATGTAAATAAGGTTTTGGAAACCCTTGAGCAACATCAACTTTATGAAAAGCCCTCTAAGTGTTCTTTTGGACTCAAGGAGGTTGAATATTTGGGTCACATTGTCTCTCATGAAGGGGTTAAAGTGGATCCTAATAAGATCAAAGCCATGATGGAGTGGAAGGTTCCAAAAACCCTAAAGAATCTACGAGGATTTTTGGGGCTTACAGGTTATTACCGAAGATTCGTAAGGCATTATGGAAGCATATCTACACCTCTCACAACTTTATTAAAGAAGGACTCCTTCCATTGGAGTGAGGATGCAACCAAAGCATTTGAGCAACTAAAGGAGGCCATGTGCACCACTCCAGTCTTGGCTACTCCAGATTTTTCCAAAACATTCATTATTGAATGTGATGCATCGGGGTGGGTATGGGGTAGTTCTCATGCAAGAAGGCCATCCTATTGCCTTTTTGAACCATCAATTAAAAGGTAAGAATCTTTCCAAGCCAACTTATGAGAAGGAAATGCTAGCCATACTTCATGTAGTAAAGCAATGGAGACCATATCTCATAGGAAGACACTTTAAAGTGAAGACATATCATGATAGTTTGAAATACTTCTTGGAGCAGCATTTATCATCTGAAGAACAACAAAAATGGGTCTCCAAGATGTTGGGATATGATTTTGAGATTATCTATAAGAAAGGGAAGGAGAATGTAGTTGCAGATGCTCTGTCGCGGAAAGATGAATCAATTGCAGCCTTATTATCTGCGCCATATCCATATCACAGAAGATTGGATAGATGAGGCAAGGTCCGAATGGAGAAATGACCCAACCACACAAAACCTCATTCATCATCTTCAGAATGATCCAAGCATGTCTGAAAAATTTGTATTGAAAGGGGATGCTTTATGGTATAAAGATAGATTATACCTATGTGAGCACTCCACTCTTAAAAATAGGATTCTATCTGAGCTTCACTTTTCTCCAAAGTAGGGGGCACTCTGGATTCTTGAAGACTTACCATCGAGTCAAACAAGATTTCTTTTGGGAAGTCTCAAAGGGGATGTCCAAAAATTTGTGGCAGAATGCATGGTTTGTTAGCAAAATAAGGGTGAAACAGTTCGATCCCCAGGTCTTCTACAACCTCTATCTATTCCTAGCTAGTGGTGGGAAGAGGTTTCCATGGACTTTATCACAGGATTGCCTAAATCTAAAGGAAAAAATGTCATCATGGTTGTGGTGGATAGACTCACCAAATATGCTCATTTTTGTGCCTTGGCACACCCATTTTCTGTAAGCACGATAGCAACAACCTTCATGGACACAGTTCATAAGCTTCATGGAACACCGAAGATTATAGTAAGTGATTGAGACCCTATATTTACTAGTAATTTTGGACTGATTTATTCTCATGTTTGGGTACTCAGTTTAGTTTAGAAGCTTCATGGAACACCAAAGATTATAGTAAGTGATCAAGACCCTATATTTACTAGTAATTTTGGATTGATTTATTCTCATGTTTGGGTACTCGGTTACCTCGTATCTCTTCTTATCATCCCCAGTCTGATGGGAAAACAAAAGTTGTAAATAAGTGTTTAGAGGGATATCTCCGTTGCTTTACATCAGATAAACAAACAAGATGGGTCCAATGGTTGCCACTTGCAGAATGGTGGTATAACACTTCCTTCCATACTTCATCTAAAATGTCTCCTTTTTTGGCACTCTATGGGTACCATCCACCATCCATCACATCATCATTGAGAGGACAACCATGGGTTAGAGTAGTAGAAGAACACATTCAACATCAACAAGAGGTCCTCTCTAGTCTCAAGGAGAACTTGGCCATGGCAAAAACCACATAAAGGCATTTTGAAGTTGGTGATTGGGTTTTTGTGTGGTTACAACCATATAAGAAAATGTCTTTGAAACAACAACAAAAGGATAACAAACTTTCACCGAAGTATTATGGCCCCTATCAAGTATTGTAGAAGATTGGTACTGTAGCATACAAATTAGAACTTCCACAATCAACCAAAATACATCCAGTCTTTCATGTTTCTTGCCTGAAGAAAGTAATTGACAAAGAGTATCAGCCCAAACAATGTTACTTGAGCTCGATGAGGAGGGGAGAGTCATCTTGGAACTTGAATGCATCCTTCAAACATGCACTAAAAGATTGAGGACATGGGTTATTATTGAGTACCTGATCAAGTGGAAGAATATGGACAATGAAGATGCAACATGGGAAGATATGACATTCTGCGGCAAAGAAGACTTGAGCTTCTCAACATTGGGGAAAATGTTGCTTTGAAGGGGAAGGGCATGCTACACCCTTAACCTATTGCTTGTATTAGGATATGAGTAGCTGACTTGTGGCTTACCATATCATTTTATTATATCATTTATACTTTCTCATGCTTAGTAGGTCGGCCTTGGTGTTGGCCATAACATATGAATAATATATATAGGGGATTTTAGGTAGTAGTTCATCATCATTTGGAGCATTTGAGTCTTATTGTATGGTTTGGAGGTTGCCCCCTCGAAGTGGCGAAGCTATTCTAATTGCATATTGAGATCATTATTCTAGAATATTGTGTTATTTGGTGTTATATTTCTGCTCATGATCTGAATTATACAAGTAATTTCATTACACATTAGCAAGTTTTGAGGGCATTTGTTTATGTCCCCTTGCCAAAACTTACATGAATAAATCTTGTTTGTTTTGATCAAGCTATACTTTCCCGTTTCTCTTGTTTTAAAGGAATGAAAGAGGCAATATTGTTTCTATTACTATCTTACATTGGATTTACTTTGTTAATTATGCAAGGGTCTTTCTTAGTTTTTGTATTCTTCTAGTCACTATGAGACTATTGTAGAATAGTGTATATTTTGCAATAGTTCAATTTGGTTATAAAATCCTAAAGACAACATCACTTTTGAAGAGATTTTGTTATCCCTTAAGGGTATTTTGGGTGTATAAGACAAATATAGCAAGTGCTTTATCTCAGCTCTAACTCCATGATTTGTAGTTAGGATTGTGAAGACTGTAGACAACATTTGTGTGAATTGAGTATCAATGAATGCAAATGTTATTTCATAGATCATGTTAAATTGATTGTTCTTTTCAAGCATCATAGTTAAGGATGGATTCTTTCCATGGGAACACTAACATACCAAGGTCATAAAAGCAATTACCCCCTTCAAATCTCAATTAAAAACAACTAGTGATCTTCATACCTACTAAGCATATCATACCTACATACCATACATATGCTTATTCTCGCATGCTAAATTCAATTTTTTTCCATTATTAGTAACCTTTGCTAAGAGTCTCACCAAGTCTATAACCCAATATCATTTAAAGCAACCTTGGTCAATAATGTTATGAAAATGCAATATCTAAAGTTATTCATTATTTGTTTGTTAGATTTGTATTTGATTGTCAAGTGCTTACAATAAATCAAGTGATAACTCTTTTGAGAGAATTATTGTATGTGTGGTTGCACTTGCTTCAAATTAAGTTGCACCAACCATAGAGGAAACCAAGCCATGAAATATTTTCCTTTATTCAGATCCCCCAACTAGGTCCTCTCACCTTGGTCCAGGAAGATCCAAAAGTAGCAGGGTAAAGCCATCCCCTTTGTGAAGGTGCCTCTTGATCACCTCCTTGATTTGATTCATTGAGTTGAGTGTTGAACAAATCCCCGAATATCAACGACAAAGAAATTTTCATTGTTCATAACTCTCTCAAAGCCAGCCCACTCAAGTTAGCTTCTCATTTTCCAGGGGTTCTATTTTGGGAGCCAACATCCGAGTGGCACTGCTGTCGGGAAATTATTCAAATTATCCTAGTTATTGATTGATATATGTTCTACTAGCCCGTCAACAAAACCGGAGTGACACCATTGTTGGGGAAATTCTTTAAATTCTCCTGGTTATTAATTGATATATGTTCTACTAGCCCATCAAATGTGAACATGCTAAACTTTTGCAATAGCTAACTAAAAAGACTAACACCTAGTAGTCTAGAGCTAAGCTCAAATTTATCAATGAACCATCAAGATCATAGCTTATGAGAATGCATAATGAAAATTACATGAAATTACTCATCTAATCTATAAGCATTCTTACTAAGTTAAATGATTGCTAATTAAAATGAACCTAATTAGATCTATGAGCAATCAAATTATGTTGTTCTCCAAAGAGAGGGAGAAGATCTCACCAAAGAATGGCTACAAGGCCAAGCTTGGATCTTCTTCTACTACTCAACAATGGTAGGATTAGTGCAAAGTAGCTTATGCCAAATTAATGGAGAAAGCTCTTGATCATATGTTTTATATGAGATACTATTCAAAGTATGGTGTAAGGTGTGAAGGTAGGAGCTTGGTCCTTTTTATAGCTTTCTATTTGGGGAAAGATTGAATCACAATGAATGTGGGACAAAGCCCAAAGTAAAATAGGCTAATTAACCATGATTAGAAGATTTAACTAGTGAGTTAAAACTCATGGGAGTTGGAGGTGGTATTAATTAATTAAATAAGATTAATTAATAGGCTAGAATAAGCTTTTAGCCTATTTGATGTGATTTGAGGGTGATTTTGAATGGTTGGAAGAGGAAAGCGGGATTTAACCAATAAAATGGTTTATTGATTAAATACATGGTAAATAGGCTTAATTAACATGATAATATTAATTGATTCAATCAAAGAGGATTATAACTAACAGTGTCGTTAATTGGCATTTAGAATGTGATAGAAGCTAGTTAATTAATAAAGTGTCATTAATTGACCAAAATAGAGGGAAATGTTAGTTAATTAGCATAAATCACTAATTATAATGAAAATGATGAGATAGAGGATAATTAGTACCACTTTAGCATTAAAAGCAGCGTAAGCGAATTTTAGGTGTCTACATTTGCCCCTCTTTGGGGTGGCGTAAGTGATGCCACTGCAAAGAAAGTAGACAAGTATAAACAAGAATTTTTTGAAGAAAAATTAGTAGAATGTAGGATGCCCCTCGAGTGTTGATGGGGTGATAGAAGAAGTCAATCGATGATTAAAAAATAGGAAGGAAATGGATAGAAGAATCTAGGTGGAAGAAACTTTGAATAGTAATGAGAATTGATAGATGAAAATGAAATAGATTTTGCATCCAGATCATTCAATAAACAACTTTGTTTCATCACTTTGCTCATATGATCTAAATCATCGACCCTTATTAAAATGTACGCATACAAAAACATGTAAAATAACATGAAAAGTTATAATACTAACATTTGTTCATTGTCAAAAATGCTTAACTCCATGCAACATACATAATGCAATGCAATACGAGAAAGTAAACTAGCTAACTTGACAGGAAACAAGTACAAACACACATACTCAAACAAACAACGTTCAAGACAGTTGCACCAATGTTTTTGTTATCAAGCTTCAGTTCCCGAATGTTTGTGTTTAACGACAAGGGTTAAAAATGGTGCCCTAAGAAAGGATACATGCAAGGGGAATAATAGAGGACACTTGGGTCCTATGAAAAAATATTCATGTGCTATAAAAAATAGTACCCAACAACTCATTGTGCTAAAGGTGTACAAACATAGCAAGCAAACCAACTTTTGTAAATGGAGGTAGATCAAAATGAATCATGAGTCGTTGTGTGAGAACAAGTGAGAACCTAAGAAAGATGTTTTGTAGGAAAAAATTCAATGTTTGAGGACAATGCATTTGATACAGACTTCAACTATGTGCATGTTGTTTACCAATTTTTGAATTTTTTTGAATTTTACGAATTTTGTGAACTTTTACCAATTTTGGATTTTTGTGAATTTTTACCAATTTTTGATTTTTTGATATTTTATGAATTTTTAGGGTATTTTGAAAGTTTTTCAAGCTATGTATAGGAAAACAAAGAAACATGGATGCCCCAATGATATATGAGATGTAAAGGGAAGAATGCCACGCGTATGTGTAAGAAGGTGAAGATGCAAAGTTTCCCCCAATTAGATGGGAATATATAAAGGAAAACTCTTCACACATAGAAGTTGGATCAAGGCATATATGGATAGGTTAAACATGATGAAAAACTTAAACCAATGATGTGCTAGGAAGGAGAAAAGCATGCCCCAAGTAAAGTCGACCAAGAAACACATGATAGAAGAAGTAGAAGATTGTTTATTGAAAGAAGGGACAAAGTTCCCTCAAACATAGTAAAAGGAAATCTTATACACATGGATGTTCTAAAAAAGAAAAGAACAATGTAAATGCCATGTAAGGATATAGAAAATGTAGCTAGAAGACTAGCATGATGAAAGTGATTAGCCAAAGGCACAAATCGTGAGACAAGATATGGACTAAAGCAAGAGTCTAAACAAGGTCCAAAAAAGACACTTGGTAACATACTAATCCTATTTTCTCATCGAGATCCAGTGTGTGCACATGGAAATTTATTACCTCTTGGAGGGAAGATTTGATAGACAACAAGTGAAGACACCCTAGCCAATGTGTAGGAATGATTTATTTTCAAATTTGATTTATGAATGGATGGTGGAAGGAGAGTCAGTACATTGCTCCACTACCACCAAGGCATCCATAGCCCCGATGAAGATGTATTTGATTCTAATCGCAACATTTATCTACTACCAACTAGGCATCTATAGCCCCAGAGATATTGGAAATAACCCAAGAGAGAGTTATGTATTGATATGATTTTTGCTTTTGATTTTTGATTTTCTTTTGCTTTCTGAAAATTTATTTCAGCTCTCTTGATTTTTTGACAAGGGGTTAAGAACCACTAATGGCTTGATGGAAGGATATGGAAGTGATTGTGATGACGACATTGGCTAGTGTCAACAAATATGTCCAAAATTTCTTCACAAAAAGTTTATTAGATGTTTATTGTGATAGGATCTCTAAGAGGTCAGTCGTTCTTTTTAATTTACCAAGGTGATGAAAGATCAAGGTCAAATGGATACCATAGAGATAAATGTCACAAAATGCATGTGAATAGACTAACCAAAATATCATCAAGGGATGAATATGGTGGATGAATTGCAGAAGGAATGAAAAGAAAGGGAAGAAAGAACATCCATGTGTATGCAATACCTAATTGCAATGTTTGATCTTTGTACCTTTGATTTTTAATGTTTTCTCATTTTTTTGTATTTTTTTGAAATTGGGACCAACAATGTCATTTTCATGTGATAAGATCCAACAATTTTTTTGTGATTTCCTTGATAAGGAAGACTAGGCGTGTTTTTTTATCAAGAGTCATATTATCTCCAATCTCGATGATCATGGTGAGCTCATACTCAACAAATGATTGTGATTTATCTTGAAACATGGATTTTGTATGTGGGAGCTTGAGTTCCCTATCCAGAGGTTTATGCACTTTGCGCCATACTTGATGGTTGCGTTGGTGTGCATTTTTGAACCACATTTGATTTTGAACTTTATGATCATTTAAATTGTTGGGAGCTTTGGAGCTCTTGAATTTTTGATCTTAGCTTGATAAAGAAATTGTTTGGGTTTCCTATAAGCTAATACATGACTTGTTTGATCCCAGAAGTGGGAGAAGAAAGTGGACATTGAGAATTGATGTGAGAAATGATGGTGGATTGCCACAATCATTGATAGAAGGATAATGTGATGGATGAAAAGGATACAGTCCAAGAATTAAAGAGATGGGCTACTAGGAGGTGTCCCATAGACTGAAGATAAAGGGCTACTAGGATGTGGCCCTAAGATGGAAGATGAAGGACTACTAGAGGTGTCCCATATATAGAAGATGATGGGATACTAGGATGTGGCCCAAGAATAGAAGATAAAGGGCTATCTGGAGAAGACCCACCAATAAAAGATGACGGGATACTACGACATGGCCCCAGAATAGAAGATAATGGGCTACTAGGATGTGGCCCAAAAATAAAGGATAAAGGGCTACCCAGAGGAGACCCATCATTAGAAGATGGATGACTACTAGGGTGTCGCTCAAGAATAGAAGGTAATGGGCTACCCGGAGGTGACCCACAAATAGAAGATAAAGGGCTACTAGGATGTGACCCCATAATAGAAGGTGATGGGCTACCAGAAGGTGACCCACAAATAGAAGATGAAAGACTACTTGGAAGTGGCCCACATATAAAATAAGATGATGGGATACTCGGTGGTTACCCAATGTGAGATTGCGATTGAGGAATCATGATAAATAAATAAGGATTGGGTGATGAGAAGATGGGCCATGGATCAATGCTAGAACCAGGCATTTCATCACGCAATGAAGAATGTGAAGATGGAAGAAAATAAGAGGAGGATCAAGTTTGATGATCATAGGGTCTTCCTCTATTTTCTGATAAAAGAATCAACCTCTTCCCCACAATACCTGAACGTATTGAGGTCTAAAGAATCCTTACTCGTAATCCTCTGGAGGAATACCTTCATGTACCCCTATAAATGCTCCAATTTCTCCTTCATTCTGAAATAAATCAATTGGTATGTGTTGTTGATCAAACACATGGGGTTGATTGGAAGAAATAGATCCAACAAGTGTGGAAGATTAAAAGATGTTTGATGACGTAGAGACAAGGGAAGCTTTTGGACCTTATTGTGTCCACAAAGTAATTGATAATGCGTCAAAAAATATCTTAGCACATCATTTCTTGTGAATGGTGTGACATGGACTGCAATCATCGATATTTAGAATATTGATGAATATGGAATAAGGTATGATCAAAATGACCTAGGGGAAAGAGGGATTGATTCTATTAATAGAAGAAGATGACTCAAGAGAAAAAAATAGATTTGGATTGATATGTCTCGGAGTGGTAGAAGATGGTATTGGCTTTGACCCATAAGATGGTATATAGTGTCGGTAAACAAATAGGAGTTAGTTGAAATTCCATAGATCTGACATAGGAGTCGACTTGCATGGTTGAATAGAGGAACTTTGAGTCATCATGAATCTTCAAGGAGGAATAATTTGTTAAGGTGAATGATAAATGGGGTCCCGTGAAGAAAGGGAGGACCAAGATTGAGGAGTCATATTAGAGGAATTTGAATAATAGTTTGGATTATAATCTTCAAAAGACCGATGTGAATTAGAAGACTTAAATCATACCACCGAATATGAGATGAAGGTGGGGAAAGGGGTAACTAAATGGGTTCTCTAGCATAAAGAACCAAATGAGGCTTAGCCATGATGGGCATCCTTTGATGGGAATTTTGAAACCTTAATTCATTATTATCGTATATATAAGGAACCATGTGATAATCAATCATTGTTGGCATTGTTGGATACAAATTCCTAGGCCAAGATAGTGTGATTGAACTCCTTCAATTAGAAGGAAGTTCCATGTTGATTCGGTAGCATAATGACAACCAACTATACATTTTAGCAACACAAAGGATACAAAGGAAACTTTTCCAATGTTCAATTCGATTTAAGAGTTTCTTGATAGGAAATGTTTTTGCTAAGGTTTGACAAATGTGTACATGTACTATAATGAACCTAGGAAAAAATAAAGGGATTGGACCCTAATTTTTGATGCCCCATCCTTGTGATAGGAGGCATAATAGAATGATTTCCCTAAGGTTGATTTAAAATGGACCTAGGATAAAACCAAGTAACGTAATGATATCAAATCATCATAAAGAATGTCAAATAAGAATGGGAATAAGTCCAAAGGCAATATGCACTAAGGACACCAATGAATAAAGAATGACACACTAACAAAATTACATAGCAACAAATATATAGAAGACAACAATCCAACAATCAAGACTATGATCCAATCACAAGAATAGTTACTCCCTACATTTTTCAAGTATAGTTTAGTGCAAATAGTGACAACACAATATCACCACTTAGGTCAAGTTTAAAATAAACAAGACCTAAATACTAAGAAGGTGTTGACACGATCTCCCAACAAGGTATACTAAAACAATTTTTAGAAACAAACAAAGTTCAAGTTATGAAAAAGGAGGCTACAATGTGAGCAAACAATACTATTTAGACATGTTAATCAAGCTTTATGGAAAAAAATAATATTTTAGTATCAAAATGATGTCACCACAATGCGAGTAGAGTAACATATGCTTTTCAAAACTCAAGGAAATGTTGGGATAAAAACTAAGTCTAAGTATATCAAGAAGTTGTTATTTATGTGAGTAATGTAACAATACAACTTAGAGACTTAGATCAAGTTTCACAAAGGAAACAAGATGTAAGTATCAAAATTGTATGGCTATAATACAAGCATCATAACAACTCAAAGGAAGTCAATGATGAGACAACCTAACTATAATGAAGTCTCGATATGGGTATCAAGATGATGGCTACCAAGATACAAAGATGTACCAACACACTTTTAATGCTTACTATCGCAATCACAATAAGGAAGGATGTAAGCGGGTGTAAAAGTGGTGGACATAATCTTTGATAGCACTACGATGTATGTTCTCTTTTTTTCCCAAAATGGGCAACAAGACAATAAAGGAGTAGACCAAGTGGTGATGAAAAATACTAGGTGTAACTTTGGAATAGTTTTAACTTGTCTTAAGACAAGTGAAAAACTAGGACAAAGTAACACTTTCGTAAGTTTCATGATGAATTAACACTAGCTCCAACTTAATGTAATCTCCCCTTGTTTGAATAACAAGGTTATGACTCCAAAAAATTTTTTTCTTCATGAGATCTTTGTAGAACACGATGGATAAAGTCTAGTTGGCTCCAAGCCACAAGCTTCCTATTGTTTCACTCTCTAGGTGTCACAAACTATCTCTACGAGTGAGCATAGTTTTACCAAGAAAGTCACATTGACTAAATCAAGGAGTATCCCGACTTTACTTTACCCCCTTCGATACAATGAGAAATAAATTGCGTTCAATTGTATCTCACTAGGGTCACGTGAAGATAATTTTGATGCTAATCTCACAAAAGCGTACTAGTCAGTTGGGTAGCAGAGCACTTCCCATTTCGTTCACCATTTCTCTCAAGGTGTGAACTACTTTAGGGTTCTTGGGTAATCCTCATAATGAGTTTTATGGCTTATGCCAAGATACTTCCCCCATTTAAAGTGGATGAGCCATAACTCTTAACTAAAACCTGTAAATACAATGTGTTGAATAATGTGGTGTGTTTTTATCTTTCAGATTAAGAAATGAGGTTTAGAACACCATTGACAACCTACAACACACGTGTAGTTAGAGTTTTTTAGATCCCAAGTCTTTGAAAGTGTTTAGGTCTTGCACACAAATGATTTTAGTAATTTCCAATAGAAAGTGAATCAAAGTTGCTTTTGATTCTCAAGATCATCCAAGGATGCAAGAGAAGAGCATACATAATGATTTGATCCAACTAGATAAATGTAAAGGAAAAATTTAAAATTAAATGAACTTTAAACAAAAATTGATAATTTGTTCATTCCCTTAAGCCAAAAATGAAAGATGAAGTTTCTAATTTAACCAAATGTTAGAAAAGAAGACCAAATTTGTTTTTGATTCTCAAGATCACCAAAAGGTACAAGAGAAGAACATACACAAACTTTAGCCTAACTAGATAGAAATGGAAAATTTCGAATCAAAGGACCACAAAAATGCTTTGTAAAAGGTTCATTTCCTTAAGCAAAATGAAATTTCCAAGTTATTCCAAATGTTAAAAAGATAGAGATCAAAGGTTTTTTTAAGATTCTCAAGATCGCCAAAAGATGCAAGAGAAGAGCATACACAAGCTTTGGTATAAATCAAGTGAAGTATGGAAATATAAAATTCATCAAAGCATTCAACATGTTAGAAAATGAATAACTTTATAATAAAGGATATTATAATTTTTTTGTAAGTCAAAATCCTAAATTTATGTTTCCATTGTGTAGTTCACTTCAATACCTTTCCAATAGAAAAAATGAGTCGTTTCAAGTTCGGAGAAAAATTTATGGCCTCCAAAAGATCGGTTATGCACACAGATTGACACTAAGACCCCCTTTAAATAGAGCACGTCCCTTTGAACAACATCACGTCCCTTTGAACACCAACACATTCCTTTGAATACCGCAAAGGTCCTTTTGAACACTACCATGCCTATGAAAAAAACATGATAGAGAGTAGACAATTTAACACTAGTGTGACCAAAGAGACACCTATGCACCCCAAGCACCAATGCGGCTTTTGAACAAACACCAGCATTGCATCCCTTCCTATAGATGATAAAAACATGGGAATTTTGACAAAAACTATTGTCAAAAAGCTCAAAACATTTTCAATTTGGATCAATTTTGATAGCACCTCACCTCCTTTGATCCTGCAAAGAGCACAAAAACAAAGCAATCCTAACTAGACTAGTTAAGAAACCTCATATTTATCTAAAAATGCAAAAGAGGGTTAGTAAATAAAAACTTTGAAACTAATCTAAAAAGCTTGAAAATGAATGCAAAGGACAATGGAGTATGTCCCACAGGCGTGCCAAATGTGAACATGCTAAACTTTTACAATAGCTAACTAAAAAGACTAACACCTAGTAGTCTAGAGCTAAGCTCAAATTTATCAATGAACCATCAAGATCATAGCTTATGAGAATATATAATTAAAACTACATGAAATTATTAATCTAATCTATAAGAATTCTTACTAAGTTAAATGATTGCTAATTAAAATGAACCTAATTATATCTATGAGCAATCAAATTATGTTGTTCTCTCAAAGAGAGGAGAAGATCTCACCAAAGAATGGCTACAAGGCCAAAATTGGATCTTCTTCTACTACTCAACAATGGTAGAATTGATGTAAAGTCAACTATGCCAAATTAATGGAGAAAGCTCTTGATCATATGTTTTATATGAGATACTATTCAAAGTATGGTGTAAGGTGTGAAGGTAGGAGCTTGGTCCTTTTTATAGCTTTCTATTTGGGGAAAACTTGAAACTTGGTGCATGTGGGACAAAGCCCAAAGTAGAAATACAAAGGATAAGCTTGTTAAGAAGAATTAACAAAGGATGTGCAACTCATGGGAGTTGGAAATGGTATTAATTAATCAAATAAGACTAATTAATAGGCTAGAATAAGCTTTTTAGGCTATTTGAAGTGATTGGGGTGATTTTGAATGGTTGGAAGAGGAGTTTTTAACCAATAAAAGGGTTTATTGATTAAATACAAGGGTAAATAGGCTTAATTGGCTAATAATAGCTATTTGTTCAATCGAAAGAGGATTATAACTAACGAATGTCGTTAATTGACATCCAAAATGTGATAGAAGCTAGTTAATTAACGAAGTGTTGTTAATTGACCAAAATAAAAGGAAACATTAATTTAATTAGCAAAAATAAAAAATTATAACAGAAATGATGAGATAGAGGATAATTGGTACCACTTTAGTATTAAAACTACATAATTTGATTTTAGGTGTCTACTAGCTTTGTCAACAACACTCGAGTGGCACCATTCTGGGAAATTATTTAAATTCTTGTTTTATTGATTGATATATGTTCTACTATCCCATCAAAAAAACTCCAGTGGCGTCATTTCTCGGGGAATATATATAAAGATTATACATGTTTGAAGGTTCCATCTATTTCTAGAATTGGATATTCTTGTGGCGAATCTCTAAAGAAGAGATGGGACAGACTGGTTTCATTCCATTGTAACTATTGATTTGCTTTCGAATTTACAAAACTGGAAGGATTGTGGTCTTTATTCAAGTCTAATCCCAAAAAGAAGTTACTTCTCAAGTTAGAGTCTGTTCAACAAAGAAAGCAGACATGGAATCCTGTAATTGATCAAAGTTCAAAGAGCAATTGCAGTCAAGTTAATAAGCTTGATATTCCACTAGTTAAGGACTGCTCTAACACATCTAATTTTTTTGAAGCATCTGGTAATCCTAATCCTATTATTTCATTTATTAAGGAGAACCCGGGATTTTATTTAGAACCTATTCCTTAGAATTTTTAAGATCTGTTTGATTAGCAAACTCCTATTCAACATTGGCTACACCATCCTCCACCAACTCCTGTAAAGAATAACATGGTTGACCCCTCCTAGAGAACCTTTCAGAGTTAACACTTATAAACCTATTGATTTTGATGACATGGAAGGTTATCCAAATGAGGTCTCTAATGAGATCAAAATGAGGTTGCCCAAGTTTCAAGGAAATAATGCTATCAGTGGTGATCATCATTTAAAGTTATTTCAGAATCTAATGGAGGACTATGAAATTGAGTTTGAGGATGTATGTGTAAAGTTTTTTGTACACACTCTAGAAGAAGATGCTTGTGACTGGTTCAAAGCCTTTCCTGATGGATCAATTGATTCATGGCAGGAGATGCAAAATGCATTCAAAGTTTCATATGGTGATAGAACTGATCCAAGATTTCTATTGTCTAAGTTTGAGAACATTAAGAAGAATCCCAATGAGTGTGTCCAAGACTTCAATACCAGATTCAATAAAACTTTGACAAGATTTCCCAAAAGTATAAGACCTAGTGATGAATCTTGTCTTATTAAGTATTCAGATGCATTTGATAAGAAAGCAACATACTACTTGAGAGAAAAAAATCCTATAACTTTGAGACATGATTTTACCATGGCTATCCAAATTGAGAATAATATTAAATCTACTGGAAAAGCCATCAAAGAGGGAGGGTGTGAAGTTGGTTAACCCAAAAAGCCTCAGACTAGTAAGACAATTGACCTTGAAGAAGTTGTCAAAAAATCAAGGCAAAATTTCATTAAGAAATTTCTTATAAATTAACAAGAGTTGAAAAGGATTGTCTCCCAATCCTCAAAATCAACATCAAAACACTAGACACAATAGATTTGGAAATCAGGATAGAGGAAAAGGAAATATGGGTTCAAGTAGCAAGCAATAAAATTATAGAGATAATGGCAGCTTCCCGACCCTTTAGTGGGAAGAGTAGTTACTATTGAAGAAGAACATGCCATTGATTGGTGTGACAAATGCTTGCTGCCCCATGTGCCTTGTGATCCACCTACAAGTGATGTATGCATGATGGAATGCCAACCAGAATGTGAGCAAGATGTATCTTCTATTGATCTCCTTTATGCCCGAATTGTGCTTGATTTCTGGACTTGTATTGAAAAGATTAGATATATCCCTATTGAAATTAATGTTGAGGATGATATGGCCCAATATTTTGAATTTCCTAATCATGATTTTGAGTATCTAAGATATTTTATGATCAAGAAGTATGATGGTGATGTTCCTTCTAGTGAGTATAGAATTTTTTTGATCAATGCTGCAGTTGCTCAGGAAAAGGAATATAATCTCAGAAATAGACAAATTAAAGGACATGCTCCTGCAATGAAAGGAAGGATGCCTATTATTTATAATATCCTTAGAAGTTCTCCTCATAAAAAATTATTGAATAGAACTCCTGTAATTCATCTCGAGTGAAGTTCTTCCCAAAACCCCAATAAAAAGAACCTTTTACCATCTGCCAAAACTGTAAAAATGCCTTCCAATGCTCCTCTTCCCAAGTATAATGTATGTGATATGGATTAAATTTTAATTCAAATAAAGATTACAATTCCCATTTTGGAATTGTTGAGGATCCCTGAGCATAAAAAGTAGGCCTTTAAGTATTTAGGTTTTAAAGAAGACGAAGTTGTTTCAATAAAGAGCCAGCTTGATGATAAATCATCTCCCATGAATTCTTTGAAGGTAAGTACAAGAAATGAAGAAGATATGGAAAATCCCCCTGAGGTATATCTAGGAACTTATTTAGTGGAAACAAAATTGGATGTTGATCCCTTTTTCACATCACTTATTATAAATGGGTGGCTCTTACATAATTGTATGTTTGATTCTAGAGCTTCATGTAACATCATGCCTCTTGCAGTCATGAATGAGCTAGACCCTAATATAATAGCTGCTTCTAGTAGATGCTATGTTATGGATTATAGATAAGTACCTGTTGACATTTTCTCGTACTCGTGAAAATTGACAACTCGAAACTTCGTTTTAGATGGAAAGGATTGTTGTGACGGACCTAACTAAGAAAGAAAGGGGAAGTCAAATGTCACTTTACTAGTTTTAGAATGCCTATCTTTTGCTTGGCATGTATTTCCATCACATCTCTATCATGATCATGCACCAGATCCCTTAGGAAACAGTGCAAGATCTTGACACAAATGGGAAGGACACAATAAGAAGAAGACGGACAACCCAAAGCTTGCAGAGGGACAATCCATTTTAGGGATGAAGTAGGTTTTAACTTATCTTTATTCACTTTCAGTTATTATCAATTATCTTGCGTTCATTAATTATGATTAAATGAAAGGTTCCTAGTGTGTATGAGTTGTACATAATTCATTTTACATCATGTAAATGAAATAATAATGCAAAGGAAATAGATACAACTCATCACATGAAGAAATTTTCATTTATTTCATAGCTATAAAGTACAGTGAACCCACACAAGCCATGGTAATAACTTTGAAAAGAAAGAGTAGAAATGAAAGTGCATATATGTAAGACTCGTGAGTAGAGATAGATTTCGTGCATATATTGAAAATCCATCATTACTTGCTAGATAGATTTCGTGCGCTTCGTGGTTGTCCATTGTCCTCACTTTGCTCCTCTTCACCATCTTCTCCAGCCTCTTGCCGTTGTACCAAAGAGGAAAATTAAACTTATGTCAAGCTCCATATTTCATGCTTAATGTATTCACATCTTTAAACTGATGGATTTTCAAAAATGAACTTGAAATCATAAACAAGTACAAAAAGAATTTGTAAGCAGAGTTTCAATTTAAGTAAGCATGACAAAAGAAGAGATCAAACAAATGATAAAAGAAATTCCTTTGGCTTTCATATCTTCTAACTAGTTAAAAAGTGTACAGGTACATGATATGCATTTATTACGAACAACGAGAGTTGAGTTTCATGATGCCATGGAAGCAAGCAAAAGTTAAGATATAGTTTGTAATGATCATGAAATGCAAGGTACATCGTTTCAGACCTCAATTAGTTCCAGATTCATCTTCCATCAAGCACAAATTTGTAATATAATACAAGGCCTGTCTCAACATACTTTAGAAAGGAAATGTATCATCAACTTATCAGATTCAAATACAAGACTTATGATGATGTTCACAATGTAAATGCATTTCTCCACTAATTCAGATACAAGCAACTCTAATTCAACTCAAAAGGAGAATAAATACATCTCATGGAATTTTTAATGAAATGAAAGGAAACAATTTCTGCAAAGATCACTTTCAAAACATGCATACAGCCACCAAAAACATAAGGTTCAAGTATTCTACAATGGAGATCCAACAACTCAGTTGTAGTCATTGATTTACAGTAAGAAGCAAGATTTTCATGATAGCTTCGTATAAAGAGACAACTATTTTATTTCACAAAAGGTTTTTTATTTGGAACATGAGCAATCAAATATCCATGGAGTTGTTTTGTCATTAGCATGAGAGTACAGTTTCTATCAAAAGTAGGTACAACTATTCAAGCTCAAACAATTGATCAAGTACAACACATAAGAGTCAAGTATTCATAAAATTGCGAGTTTTCTGTCAAGACTTCATATGTAGCTTTCAATTATTTCTTAAAGCAGAATCCATTTGACAAATAAAAGATCAAAGTAAGCTACCATCACCCCATAAAGGAAAAATAGTATCATCTACAACATCAAATCAACATGTCCTTCATGCTTTCAGTTTTCAAGAATTATAAAAACATCTAAATCAGAGCACATATTTCATACTCAGACATTCCCTTTTTATTTTCACGAGAAATCAATGAACAAAGCAACGTTGAGGAGAAGCATTATTGAAAGTTAATTTTAATAAATTCTCACTAATGAATCAAGACAAAACTATTCAACTTCCTACCTTTGTAGTGAATAAATACTTATGTGATCTAATTCAACAAAGAGAAAAGTAAAATCAAATCACAGTTTAGGATAAATGTATGGGTTATACCATCAGTAGGGTGAGCTACACAGTGCATCGGAGTTGAGTCATAAGGACTTCCATATTAACATGTCAAGCTACCAAGTTTGTAACCATGCCGTAACGGTTGAAGCTATTCAGTGAAAAGAGCAAAGCATTAAAAATGTGCACTGCATTTAAAAATATGATGAGCTCGAATTCATATGCATAGCTCCTCACAAAGTGTTGAAACAACGACCCAAAAAAGAAGCAATACACAACTCGAAGTAAAAAGTTACACCCAGGTGTTAAAAGAAAGGTGAGAATACATGGCGGAAAATGTATAGAACAGATCTTAGAACCCCTTATAACCGCCACCACCAAAGTCACATAAATCATTCCAGTTCTACAGTGAGTTCAAGCATATAGGTGAATACAAAGAATTTACCTTTGCGAGCAGAGTCAAATATGGAAACGATAAATGGATACCGAGTTTGCAATATCATGACTGCCCAGATATGATAAATAGTCAAGCTCATGAACAATACAACCCTCGAAGTGCAGAGTGAATAATGAGCACTCAGAATCATTTACCGGCTCAAGGTTGAAGGCCATGCATATTTATGTAAAGAAACATAGAGATTATGGTTATACAACCTCAAATCAATGAAAGAATAAAAAAGATAAATGAAATGGAGGATTTACAAAGGCTATGCAACCAGGGCCTTACCCATTATTTATCAAACGATGGCCATTAAGTTTCCAAACAACCATTTCACAGTCATAAAATGAAGTACATAAAAGACACTTCACGAGCTTCGAACTATGCTCGAATGACCAACTAGAAAGCCTTCAAAGCGAGCTCGAAATGAACAACTAATGATGGCCAAGAAAATTCGTATAAAACTCAAGGAATGATAGATTATACATGTAGAGAACTTCACAGAAGCCAAGATTCGAGCTTAAGATCTCATTCATGGCATCACCTGGAGAAATTTTGCCAGGGTTTCACCCTACAAAATGATAGAACAAAATGAGCAAAATTTTAGGGTTCATGATGTTTTAGCTCACCAACCAAACCGCATGTAACCTAACTCACCCAGTGAGTTAAGGATCAACGATGCAAAATCAAAAGTACATAGATCAATGGTGCCAATGCAAACCCTGATGGTTACTCTAAACTAAACCACATTCAAGCAGTACATACATGGAAATAAATGAGAAAACCATAACTCTATCAGAGTTAGTTTGAAATCACCGACATAATGATAAGGGTTGAGTCATCGTGAAGGGGGCTTCCTAATAATTATGTTCATTGACTATAGTTTGTGGCCATGTAAAATCAAAGCTGAATGATTATGCACAATCATAGTCCAAACCATATGAGTTCCAAGGGGGCCAAGTAACAATGATTATAATAAATGTAAATAATCAAAGGAGCCCAAAGTTTTTTTTAATGAAGTGTATGTCAAGTCCAGAGATTCCATGATGGGTGATGGATATACCATGGAGAAAAGTCAAACCTTACCTTATTATTTGCAAAGGGAGAAGAATATTATTTTTGCACATGCTCACAGGTGGCAAGTAAGACAAAGTGGATTTTTAGCCAAGTCAAATTGGAGCTAAAAAGAAAAAGTATTATGATCTGCATGTGAAGTGCATAGATGTCACATAAACATTCAATCACAAGAAGACGGAGAAGATAAAGATGACAAGTGTCACAACATGAGCTACAAGACAAAATATTTACATGGACTTAGGAGGAGACTTACACATCAAGCAAGGGGCTAATATTAGCTAAATTATTCACCCAGATTTATTTATTGCATCAGAATTAGATGAGTCAACTACACTTTGACTTTGGGGATGTATTTTTGGAGTTAAAAGGCTATTATTGCCTCATTGTAACAACATGACTATTTTATCTTTTATTTATTCATAATAAAGGTTAATAATAACATGCAAGTGTAGTTAGACTTAGTCTATTTTTAGGGGTTGGGTGAATATTTTTGCTATATATTGTGTGCATTGACAAAACATGAGGGGAGAATTTTACAGGAGGACTTTTGTACTGAGAGCTAAAGCCATTGGCCGATTTGCCCTTGAATGAGAACTAGTTATTGCCTTTCCAATTATTTGCAGTGGTGTGTATTATTTTATTAACTCTTGTGAATTGTATTCCCTGAATTAATTAGCTTACCTTGCTGCAAATTTGGTGTTTCACGTATAGTCTTAGTGTGCAATAATTTGTAGTGTTGTTGTGATTTATCCCTCAACAATAAAGTGTTTGCCTTAGGATCAAGCTTGAAACCCATTGGATCGTGCTTCATTAATTTGTTCTCAGTATATTGTGCATGTTTATTAGTCAAATCCCTCATTAATTTTGGTGTATCACCTCATTTTAGTTTTAGTTACAACCATCTTTCTACCCTTAAACCCCCGTAAAATCAGTTTTAGGATACAAGCATATGAATTATATTTTGATTTAGACATGACAAACATTATATAATGTACATGATTTTTTCATCCATCAGCAATAGGTAGACACAATCATAGTTCTATGATGTTGCACATGTTTATTTTTCCTCTACATTGATTCTTTAATATTTCACTACAACAGATCTAGCATTCTTTTCATTTCATTGGTTCTTCCGATATAAGTATTCCACATCTACAATATATTTTGGGAGTTAACAAGTTCTCATATTTTAGGGTACTACTACCTATTCCTCTCTTCGTATTTTCTTTATCACTCTATTTCAGGGTACTTATCTAATGAGGTATATTTTCTTTGTACTCCTCTTTTCTCTCATTTTTGGGAGGTGTTATTCCTATGGATTTTCTCCTGTTCTCCAATTTTTGAGGGATTTTATTTGTACTTGACTTCCTCACTAGGCTTTGTATTTGGGACCAAATTCTTCTACCTATCTAATTTATGCTCAATGGGGGTGTTAGCGTACTTTTTTATTCCACCGCATGGTTTTTCCTACACATATATTTATCTTTTTTAGGTTTCATTAAGATACCGTGAGTTACACTTCTCTATCCTTTTAGGTGGTGGTTACACTTCACCACTTCTTATTTATACACATATTTTAATTTTATTTTCATGCGTTGTATATATAAGCTATATGTTGGTTCATGTTTAGTTCCTTTCTCTCGCAACATTACTCTCTTTAGACGTTTTTATTTTATTATTGCTTGATCTTGGCCCACATTCTCTCATCACTTGTAGTTTGATCAAAGCACTATTATTCTTAATATTTCACTAACTCTCCTCCCCTTCGCAAATTGACGACATCTCGTCAATTAGGCCTATCTAACTCTCCATTTATGACATCCATTTGGTCGTATTCCTCTTGTAATCAATTAAACAAGCTAATATAACCTCTTATTGGCTAGATCCTCTTCTTATCCTCTTCTAAACTCCATTCACTAACTTCCTAGGTCATCAATCCATTTCATTGGATTGAGTGGTCCTCTCACAACCCTCTCAAACTCCTAATTTCTCACTAATCGTGATTAATTAGCCTAACCCTAGATTAACTAGTCCTAATCATGTTTTGACCTTTTCTAAGCCAAAAAGTGACTTTTGGACTATCCTTTTGTCCCACATTCACCCAAACCTTTCCATCTTTGGAAACCAAAAACTATAAATAGGACTAGACCCCCTCTCATTTCCTAAGAACATTTCCCCTCTCTAGGCTAAACTATAGTATTATTACTAGGATTAGAGACATTCTTCATTGTTATTGAGCTATTTGCTTTACCATTTGCATTTCTAAAACATCAAGCTTGAGTAAATGGGATGAACCATTGGCCTTTAGCCATTAATGGTGAGATCTCACTCTTCCCTTGAATCAAAAAGCATAATTGATTGCTAGGAGCTTTAATAGGTTCATCTTTCATAGCTTTCATGGAGTAGAGAAATATTTAGATATGTTAGGGTTTGAATGTTTATTTCAAGTTTATATATGCATGCAAAGAGATAGATTCTTGTTTATCTCTAATCTGATGGTCCATTGAATGGTTGTTTAAAGCTTTTGGGGCCTCTTGAGTGTTCTTACCCCATTTTATAAGCTTTTGCAACTTTTCCTTGTTCACATTTGGCACACCCAATGGGACTCTTAGTCCATCCTCCATTAATGGAGGTCTTTTAAGATTTTTCATGTCCATTTCTAACAACTTTCATGCTTTTTAGGGTTAATAGCTTGTTTTTAATATATTTCTAACTCTAAGAAGGATAAATCTCTCTTTTGCATGAATGTTTAATGGGTTAAGGCTAAAAATAGGTTTTAATGATGAAAAACTAACCTGTTTGATCTTTTAAATTTTTCATTTCGTGAATTTTTTAGGTTTTATAAGGGGGTACGCGCATCCTAAACTAGGTGTATCCATTGAAAAAGTGCATGTATCCATCAAAAACAGGCATATCCATCATTCAGGGCACATATCATCAAATTTACCATTTTTTTCATTATGGGTGTGCGTATCACGTTAAATTTTACCATTTTTCCACAAAGGGCACATATCCATCATTTTGGGCATGTATCCATTGAAATAGTTTACATGTATCCATTATTTTGGGCGTGTATCCATTGAAACAGAGTGCACATGTGTGTCATTATGGCACGTGTATGCATTGAACTGTGCTCATTACCTATCTTCCGAGGCCATAACGTTTTCTCCCAAACTCGAAATGACTCCATTTTTTTGTTGTTAGAAAGGTATTGAAGTGAACTACATAATAGAAACATAAAATTAGGATTTTGAGTTACAAAAAATTAGAGTTTATCATTTTTAGAAAACTAGTCATTTCTAACATGTCTAAATGCTTTGGAAAATTTGGTCTTTGATGTTCTAACACCTTGCAAGGTTTATTTGAGACTAATTTCTATTTTTTAGGGTATATTTGAACATAATTTGTGCTAATTTTTCTTGATTAAAGTTAATGAATGTTGCATTTTTTTAGGAGGCTAGGATCATGTATGCTCTTCCCTCACACCTTTTAGGTGATCTTGGGAATCAAAAATGATTCTAAACCTTGTCTATTCTTTCAAAAACATCACATTATACTTATTTTCTAAGGGAATGAATGTCAAAAAGTTGGTTAAAATAAACTAGCTTGCACTTTAAAGTGTTTTCCATTACTTATTTGTAGTTGAGTTTTTCACATTTGTGTATGCTCTTCCCTCACACCTTTTGGTGACCTTGGGAATAAAAAACATACTAAACTCTCTTTTGATATTGTATTGTGATCCTTTTGGAAAATTACTAACCTTTGTGCGTATAGGACCAAATTCATTTTTCAAAGAAAGGAGGTTCAAACACAAAACCACTAACACATGTTTTGATTGTAGGTTTCCAAATGGTGTGCTACTTAAAACCACATTAAGTTAAACAAGATAAAAACACACCACATACATCACATTGTATTGCAGGTTTTGAAAAAGGGTATGTCCCTATCCATCTCAACTAGAACATAACCCCTTTGGCATAACTGCCTTAAGCTACAACAATGGGGTGGTTCTAGGAACCCTAAAGTAATCCACCACTATGAGTAACCTCATGGATGAAATAGGAAGCACTCCGCTTACCCACTTGACTAGTCATACATTGTGAGTTTAGAGTCAAAGTTTTTATGTATCGTGACCCAATGATGATACAATTGAACACACTAGTTTCTCATTGTATTAGAAGGGGGTAAAGTAAATATGAGATAATCCTTAGGAAACCTTGGCAAATCAGCTCACATTAGACAAACTATTGACACCTAGTTGAGTGAACTACCTAGGAAAGCCATATCTTCTTGGAGCCCACTTTTCTAGTCCATTATCACGTCTTGTCAACTCTCACGAAGTGACGACTTGTTTGGACTCAAAACCTTGTTTTTCGAACAAGGAAAAGAGTCCTCTTAAGTTTGATCTAAGTGTCTTTCATCACGAAACTTGTGTGACATCACTTTTACTTAGTTTTCACTCACCGTAAGATGAGGTGAAAACTCTACCAAAGTGACGCCAAACATTTTTCACCCCCACTTGGTCTATTTCCTTTGTTCTCTTTTGACACTTTGTTGATCAAAAGAGGAACAACTATACGAGTGTTGTCAATTGACTGTATCACCACTTTTGTGTCCGTTTACCCATCCATGTTTGTGGCTGGGTTGTTAAACATCTAAAGTGTGTGGGTACATCTTTACATCATTGATAGCCATTTGATCTTGATACCCAAGTCAAGATCATCATTTGTAGTTAGGCTTGGTTCTTCATTAGGTTCTCCTTTGAGTGGTTACATTGCTTGTATCATGTCATAACATTTTTGATACTTACGTTTTGTTCCTCAAAACTTGGCTTAAGTGTTTGGACTGTAACGTTACGCTATATGCACATTTTTAACAACTCCTCGGTATACTTTTTCCTTGGTTTACTTTTGAACATTACCTTGTTTTTGAAAAGTGTCATTGTTACTTGATGCACATCATATTAATATCATTTCGATACAAACACCTTAATTTTTCACGAGTTTGGTTAAGTGTATCTTGGTGGTGTTGTTACGTTGTTCATTATTTGTAACCCCCACTTTTTGAGAGATAAGTCTTGTTTAGACTTAAAACTTGCACTTTGTGTGTACCTTGTTTGGGAATCACTTTAACTATTTTTTTATCACTTACGCCTTGTTTACTTTTGAACTCAACATAAGTGGTGACACTTTGTTGGTCATCTTATGTGTCAAACTATTATTTGGTGTCACTTAGGAAGTACTTCATTGTTTGGTTGGTTTAGGGTGAACATTGTGTGATTGTGTCTTATGATTTATTCATCGCATTGACTTATCCTTTCTAAGGACAATCCTTTTAAGCCTTTGATTCTTTGCACTTGAAACTTGTTATCCAAACCTTGTTAGATTATCACAATTGCATTATCACGATGTATGTTTTCCTTAGATCCCTTTTGGAAAAATCACACAAACATCCCCATCTTTACAAAATGTCTAGTTGGTTGTCGTTATGCTGCCCAAATCGACATGGAACTTCCCTTTGAAGGAGTTCCATCACACTATCTAGATCTAGGCATTTGTACCTAAACAATGCTAACAATGACTAACTATCGCACGGTTCCTCATACTTACAAAAATACGGAACCTAGGTTTAGGCATTCACATCAAAAGATGCCCATTACGACTAAACCTCATTTGGTTCTTCACACTAGAGGGCCCATTTGGGTACCTTGTTCCCCACCTTCATCTCATAGTCGGTGGTATGGTTTGGATGCTTCTGATCCAAATTATTATTCAGGTTCCCCCACTCTTCTTCTGATTCAGATCCAAACTACCATTCGGATTCCCACTCTTCTTTTGAAGATTCGAGATCCCAACTATTGTTCAGATACCCCTAGATCAAATCTTGAATCATGGTCCTCCCTTTCTTTGAAGGACCTTCATTCCCAATCACCTCAATGATGTCTTCCTCCTTTGAAGACTCATGTGACTCCAAGTTCCATCGATCAAACATCTAATTTGGTTCTTGAGTCACAGTCCTCCCTTTCTTCACAGGACCTCCTTCATCATCACCTCAATGACCCCTTCCTCCATCAAAGAGTTCCATGACTCATTCCCTCTAGTCAATCATCCAATTCACTCCTACATTGCAACTTAACAGATGGCTATGTGATCCTACTTTCCTTCCTACATTGTGTCATCTTCTAGAAAAATGACCTAGGTCCAAATCCAAATCATCTATTCATGAGACACCTACCTCCAAATATACTTCCTCTCTTGAGTCATCTTCTACTATCATTCCAACTTCAATCCCTCTTCATCCCTTGATCCCTTTCAACCATATCATACCATTTCCTCATCCATCTTCTAAATATCAATGTCTGACCATGTGAACCATTAGAAAGAAGCCATGTGCTAAGATATCTTTTTGAAGCACTATCAAAAATCTTCATGGGAGTGATAAGGTCAAACCTTCCCTCATCTACATCATCACATGTCTTCTAAAAATTCCATGCTTGTTGAAATGTTTCTTCTAGTCAACCTCCTATGGTCGAAGAACAACAACCTCTACTGATTGATTTCTCTCAGGATGATGGAACAATCAGACTACATGAAGATATCCCTCTAGAGGATTGCAAACAAGGGTTCTTTCTTGAACTTGATACGCTCACATGTATTGGAGTGAAGAAATTGATCCCTTTTGTCGAACATAGAGGAAGAGCCTAAAGTCATGGAACTTGATTCTTCTTCTGTTATTCCATCTTCACCTTCCTCTGAGCATGATGAGATGCGGGGTCTAGCATTGATCCATGGCCTATCTTCTCATTACCCAATCATTCCTTATCTATCATCATTCCTCAATCAAAATCTCACCTTGGGTCACCACCCTAGTAGCCCATCATCTTCTTCTATCCTAGAGCCACCCTCGGATAGCCTCCATTTTCTACTTGTGGGTCACCTCCTAGTAGCCCATTACCTTCTATTCTTGGGCCATGTCCTAGTAGCCCTTCATCCTCTTCTATCTATGGGACACCTTGAGTAGTCCCTCCTCATCTATACTTGGGCCACACCCTAGTATTCCTTGTTATCTTCTTCCATTATGGGGCCACGTCCTAGTAGCCCTCCATTATCTTTCATATATGAGTCACCTTGGGGTAACCCATTACCTTCTATTCTTGGGCCGTGTCCTAGTAGCCCTTCATTCTCTTCCATCTTCATCCTATCCCATCATCTTCTATTTCTAGGGACGTCATCTTCTATCCCTTCATCCTCTTCTATCTATGGGAAACCTCTGAGTAGTCCCTTGTCTTCCATCTTAGGGCCATATCCTGACATCCCTTCATCATCTTCTATTAGTGGCTCACCTCCTGGTAGCCCATCCTCTTCAATTCTTGGACCATATCCTTTTCATCCATCATGTTCTTCTTCTATCAATGACCGAGGAAAAGCCCACCATCATTTCTCTCATTCCTATCATCAATCATAAATGTTCCACTTTCTTCTCCCACTTCTCTAGATCATAGAAAGTCACACGTCAGTCACTTATAAGAAACCCAAACAATTTATTTATCAAGCTCAACCCAAACAAGTTCATTATCAAGCTCCCAATAAGTCAAACAATCTCAAAGGGTTAAAATCAAATGCAATTCAAGAATGCACATCAACACAACCATCAAGTATGGCACAAAGTGCATAAAACCTATGGATAGGGAACTCAAGCTCCCACATACAAAATCCATGTTTTAGATAAGTCACAGTCATTTATTGAGTATGAGCTCACCATGATCATCGAGATTGGGATAATATGACTCTTGATAAACAAACATGCCTAATATCCCTTATCAAGGAAGTCACAAAACATTGTTGTTGGATCCTATCACACGAGTGACTTTGTTAGTCCCAACTTTCCAAAAACTATCAAAAATCTAAAAATCAAAAAATTCAAAAATAAAAAAAATTGAGAAAACATAAAAAAATCAAAGGTACAAAGATCAAACATTGCAATCAGGTATTGTGTACACATGGATGTTCTTTCTTCCATTCCTTTTATTTATTCTTGCAAGTCTTCCTACCATTTTCATCCCTTTGATGATATTTTGGTTAGCTCATTCACACACATTTTGTGACATTTATCTCTATGGTATCCATTTTGACCTTGGTCTTTTATCACCTTGGTAAATTAAAGAATGAAAATCGACCTCTTAGAGATCCTATCACATTCAACATCTAATAAACTTGTTGTGAAGAAATTTTGGATATATTTGTTGACACTAGCCAATTTCATCCTCACAATCACTTCCACCTCCTTCCATCAAGCCATCAGTGGTTCTTAACCCCTTGTCAAAACAATCCAGAGAGAGCTGAAATAAGTTTTCAAAAAGTAAAAGAATCAAAATCAATCAAAAATCAAAAGCTAAAAGCTAAAAGAAAAAATAAAATTGATATATAACTCTCTCTGGGGTATTTCCAATAATCTCTATCGGGGCTATAGATACACGACTTGCAGTAGAGAAATGTTGTGATTAGAATCAAATACACCTCCGTCGGGGATATGGACACCTAAAAGCAAAGTGAGCAATGTATGGTTCTCCTTCCACCTTCCATTCACAAATCACCTTTCAAAATAAATCATTCCTACACATTGGCTAGTTTGTCTTCATTTTTTCCTATTAAGTCTTCCCTCCAAGAGGTAATTCATTTCCATGTGCACACACTATATCTCTATGAGAAAAATAGGATTAGTATGTTACCAAGTGTCTTTTTTTGGACCTTTTTTAGACTCTTGCTTTAGTCCATATCTCATCTCATGATTTGTGCCTTTGGCTAATCACTTCTTCATCGTGAGGCTTCTAAGCTATATTCATATCATTCACATCATTCTTCTACTTCATTCAAAACATCCATGTGTATAAGATTACCTTTTTTCCATGTTTATGGACACCTTTGTCCCTTTCAAAAAAACAATCTTCTACTTCCTTTCTATCATGTGTTTCTTGGCCAACGTATGCTGGGGGCATCCTTTCTCCTTCCTAGCACATCATTGGGTTTAATTCATCATCATGTTGAACCTATACATATTGGCCATGATCTAACTTCTACGTGCATGAAGAGTTTTCCTTTGAATACTCCCACCTAATGTTGGGGAATTTTTGCATCTTCACTTTCTTGCATGCGCATGGCATTCTTCCCTTATACATCCCATCTATCATTAGGGGCATCCACATTTATTTTTCTTCATGTACATAGTTTTAAAAAAATTTCAAAATCACAAAAAATTCAAATATGTTAGAAAAATCAAAACATTCAAATATGTTTTAGAAAACTTCTAAAAATTGAAAATCATCCTACAAAAATGTCATTCTTTGGTTCTTTCTTGTTCTCATCATCAATGACTCATGGATCATTCTGATCTACCTTCATTAACAAAGCTAGTCTGCATGCTTTTTCTATACTCTGGGGCATAATGAGTTTCTCGTACTATTTCGTAGCACAATGATTTTTTCATTGGACCCAAGTGTCCTTCGTTATTCCCCTTGCATGTATCCTTTCTTGGGGCACCATCATTAACCCTTGTCATTAATTTGAATAGGTTGAACTGAAGCTTGATAACAAAAACATTACATTATGTTTCTCTATTAGGTTATCTTGTTTACTTTCTCGTATTGCATTGCATTATGTATGTTGCATGGAGTTAGGCATCTTTTACTTTCTCGTATTGCATTGCATTTTGTATGTTGCATGGAGTTGGTGTTTCTAGCAATGGACATTTGTTCGTATATGGATTTTCATGTCATATTACACTTTTGTTCATTCTTTATTTTAATAAGGACCGATGATGAAGATTCTTAGCAATATGATGAAATGACTATTGTCTTACACAATGTTGGATTACATATAGCTCAATATCTTCCCCTTGTTGTTTTTCTTCTCTATCTCTTTTCTTCTTTCTTCCCTATCCTACTCTCTCGCTCGGGCATCATGTCCCTCCTCATTCTTCTTTCTTCTTCTTTTCATCGTCGATCGACCTCTTTCATCACCCAATCGACACTCGAGGGGGCATCCTCACCCTACTAATTTTTCTTCCACTCCTACAAAAAAATTTATAGTCATTTGTGTTTGTCTACTTTCTTTGAAGTGGCGTAGCTTACGCCACCCCAAAGAGGGGAAAATGTAGACACCTATAGTTTGATCAAAGCACTATTATTCTTAATATTTCACTAACTCTCCCTTTCAAATTGATGACATCTCATCAATTAGGCCTATCTAACTCTCCATTTACGACATCCATTTGGTCGTATTCCTCTTGTAATCAATTAAACAAGCTAATATAGCCTCTTATTGGCTAGATCCTCTTCTTATCCTCTTCTAAACTCCATTCACTAACTTCCTAGGTCATCAATCCATTTCATTGGATTGAGTGGTCCTCTCACAACCCTCTCAAACTCCTAATTTTTCACTAATCATGATTAATTAGCCTAACCCTAGATTAACTAGTCCTAATCATGTTTTGACCTTTTCTAAGCCAAAAAGTGACTTTTGGACTATCCTTTTGTCCCACATTCACCCAAACCTTTCCATCTTTGGAAACCAAAAACTATAAATAGGACTAGACCCCCTCTCATTTCTAAGAACATTTCCCCTCTCTAGGCTAAACTATAGTATTATTGCTAGGATTAGAGACATTCTTCATTGTTATTGAGCTATTTTCTTTACCATTTGCATTTCTAAAACATCAAGCTTGAGTAAATGGGATGAACCATTGGCCTTGAAGCCATTAATGGTGAGATCTCACTCTCAAACCCTTGATTGTCAAACAAGCATAACTGATTGCTAGGAGCTTTAATAGGTTCATCTTTCATAGCTTTCATGGAGTAGAGAAATTTAGATCAACTGTAAGATGTGGTGGATCAGAATTAAACCTGCTCGCTGCCAGCCAAACGACTAACCATTGCATTGCATTTTTTAACAATATCCTAACAAAACAAAAAATTACCATCAACAAGACAAACATACACGGTGGAGGGCTGTAGTATAGTTTTTGGAGTGTTCAAAATGCCACTAGCCATTCAAAATTTATTTACCGTGCTATTTAAAGTTGATATATTGACCAGTTAATTTGCTCAACTCATTTAGTGCACATTTCTATATTCAACCCGAAAAATATGCTACTAGATTTTTGATACTCTGAGCACCTGTCAATTTCTATTTGTAGATTGCTCCCTAGATTCCACTGTTGGATATCTGATCTATTTATAATCTGCTTAGAGGAGCGGAATTATTAAAAGAATGAAGAAAATAATGGGCGGCGCGAGAGGAAGAGGATTGCTATGGCTTGTATTGGCCATTACTGTATTTCTGTTTTTTTCACTTCCACCACGTTTCGCCATTGCTGCAGGTAATACGAAACTTTCTGTAATGTTAATCTGTTTGAAATTTACTGTACAAGAGGTCTTTTCCTAGGAACTTTACACGATTTTCCATCAATGTTTCAGATGATCAGAAAAGAATGATAATGGATTGTGAAATGTAAAACGAAACATTGACATCACCTTAGAAAAAGACCTATTGTACAGCAAATTTAAAACAGATTAAACCGATCCATCATCATTCTTTTCTGATCATAAAATGTAAAACGAAATATTGATAAGAAGTACATATTTCTATTTCCACACACTCTCTTATAATTATAAATTTATTAATGACCGTGAAATGGGTGCAGTGTCTGCTGAATTGGATACTTCAATGGGAGTAGCATTCGAAAAGAATTCCAGATCCCGTTGGAATAACTGCGTTTGCTGTTGGCATTACAATTGTAAGGGTTGCTGTATGATATGTTGCCAGAAACTCACATGCCCTCCACAAGACACTAATCCTGGTATTACTATAATAGAGTGTGCAAAACTTTCAGGGGAAATAATTCATAACTGACACGTTTGTATCAGGTTGATCTACATTAAATTTCCACAGGTCAAGACTTCTTTGCATTCGTTGTGCGAAGTTGTATTCACATGACAAGTAAAATTTTAAAGAGGGTTTAAATTTTGCAAGGCGTTTAGACGTTTTTAATTATTTTAGATGTTAAAATACAACTTATAAAATATGACCCTTGTAGTTGATTAGTGAAAATATAATTTAAATGTCAATATGACATGTATGTTCAAAATTTAACCGTCAAATATATGTATATATGTATGAATTTGTCAATATAACATGTATGTTCAAGATTTAACCATCATAATGTATGTATGTATGTATGAATTTATAAGATTTATGATAATTATTATCAACAAAAAGAAACTTTAGATTTAAAATAATAGAAATATTTTAATATCTTATTAATAAAATATCTGAATTAATATCTTATTAATAAAATATCAACATCTTAAGATATCATTGATAAAATAAAAACATCTATTAATTTTGATTTTTAATTAGTTTCATTTGATATTTCTTTCTTGATTTCATACAACTATAGATTAAGTTCTACAAATTTCAGATTTCAGATTGTGTAAGAAATGTGAAACTTGAAGGTTAAATTTGGAGTCATGAAAGTTGGAAGTTGGAATTCATTTTCTACATAATTGCAAGCTTACACTAGTGAGTCATTTCTTTCAATTTTTGCAATATTTTTATTTTTAACTGTAATTTGAAATAATATTTTAATCCTCTCACAAACTTTAATGTTATTTTTGGATCTTTCAATTGATTAGTGAAGATCCAATTGATTAGTGTACAATTGATATTTATGAAAAATAATTGTATTTTTGATAAACTATGAAATTGATTAATGTAGCATTATTTTTTGTTGGTTTATAACTGTACAACAAAAGCCCAAATACTTATAAAGATTCAATTAATTAGAGAATCCCACATAGATTTGTAATTATAATGCAATTCAAAAATATGAAAGATGAAATTTGTAAAGAGAAATCAGTGTTTGGGTTAACAATGGGATGGGTAATAATTGTTCATGGAGATGCAACAATTGATCTCTTCCTACCTATGGATCGTCACTAAGAGGTCATGGATTTGTAAAACAAGTTTGTTGTTTTCAATCCCCCAAATATATAACTTACATTAATCTATGTATTTGGTAATAATTAGATTTATTTTTTTGATGTACATATTAAATTTTAAATGTCACCATCAACTAATTTTTTTAATTATGACATGTAACCTTGAATGTCAAGATTCAACATTGAATTTGACATACCCAAACTCATCATTCTAGCAATAGCGTGTTCAAATAATGTTTTCCCGTAAAAAAATCTTCTTGTCTCTGAAAATCTCAATCTAAATTTGGATTCTTCTTTTGAAAGATATGTTCCAGATGTTTTACGTGTAGTTCTGATAATTTAATACAGTGAAGTGAAAAGTAAGTGTTCTCTCTTTGTCTGATTTTTATATGGTAGGTTTTTCTATTCATTTGTAATGTAATATTTTTAGCAACGAAGCTCTGCCAAATATTTTATGTAAACAATGCAAGTTCTTGTTTTCTAACATGATAAAAAACACGTTATTTTTTGTGTTTATCTTGTGTGAATATTTTCTATAATTTCCTTCATGTGGTATTAGAGCTTTACTTATTTAAGTGTGGTTAAGTATGTGTTGGAATTTATAATCCCAAGCACCCATAAAACAAATTTGCATCCCTCAACTACACCCATTAGATGTTCTTGAACACACGTCCTTTTGAATCAATAGTAGTTAGAACTTAGGTGAATGGCAAGTGGTCTCACTCATCTATATGATCTACAAATAACACTATGTTTTGGTCATTTGGTATCAATTTCTTCAACCTCTCATTTTGTATATTAGATAGGAAAATTTTATTTATGATTTTATTTTACATTTTTCTCATTCTAACAAATAGTATTATAGTTCAAGGTTTAGGCATAATTCATATGGTTGTGTTGGTGTGTGTCATATTCACACTTGTTATGAAGCCCACCTTAGGTAGTATTATTACCAAGGTGAGTTTTATTATAGGTACAACATATAATAAATACACATTTAAGTGGTATTTATTGTCACATATGTGAAAAGGGTGGAGTGTAACATAGGGAATGATCTTATTCCACCTTAAATAGTCAACATATTATTTTTCATATATAACGAACCTTTGTGTCCTTATGGAAAGTAAGATTGGATCTTAGATTCATCTCCAAAGTTCGTAGAGACGTAGTTTCATAAAGAGATTATGTTCTAGTGCGGACATTGTTTGTTACACGCACATATTCATTCTATGTTCCATTTTAATTTAATATAACGTTCTTTTGTTGGTGAATCTCTTCCTCTCATGGAAGTATTTTATGTGGATGCTTACATTGAATATTTTTCTTTGGCCCTCATCTATTCATTTATGTTATTACGCAACATTTTCTATAACTCTCACTCATTTTTCTATATGGTATCGATTCAAATGTATAATATTCATCTCATAATTTACAGAGATCTAGATTTTTATTCGAGTTATTTGGATTATTTGTTGCATTTGAAAAAAATTAAAGACATATCTACCTTTTTCATTTTTGAGTTTTTTTTTCTCGATCTCAAATTCCCTTTGAGATCTTTGGAGTTGTGGATTTATACAACTTCATCGGATCTAGGATCACCATGTTCCTTACCAAGCTCCTAAGCATTTTTTTGAGGCAATCCACGTTGTGGGTTTTCAAAATTACCCAATCCGTATTTTTGTTTGAGCTAAAGCTTCATTTATAGGGACATATTTGCGGATTTTTAGTTTCGGAACTATAAAAACTTTTGGGTATGCTCTTATTTTTTTTTGAATTCTACTAAAAAAATAGTTTTTTAAAGTCATATTTTTAGAGCATGATTAAGAAAATATGCTAAATACTATATTATAGAGTCACAAAAAAATGATATAGCAATAAAGTACAACTCAGGACCTAAGAAATAAACAATTAAATTTGAAACCCTAAGTGTAAGAGAAAGGATAATATAATTACCTTATTTCGTAATTAAACCTAGACTATGCCGAATTGGAAAATTGCTAGAACAGAGTACAAATTTTGTAAATGATCCCGAAAAATTGTGCGAGTGTCTAGAATTTTGGGACTAGGGTGCTTGGACTAGATCGGGGGTGCTGGCGCCAAGGACCCTCTCTAGGTGCACTTGACTACGAAAATGGTTAGAAAGTGGTTTCTTCTGTGTCACTTCTATGTCACTTGCCCTTGACTCTTAATCACTTGTGTGTCTCACTATGCCCACAAAATTCATCTAAAATCGACAAAGAGAAAGAACACCTACAAAACCCCGAAACACATCAAATCTTACAAAGAAAAATATGCAAATGGAGAGTTGGGTCGACTCCGGTGGTCACTTGAATGAGTGAACTTATGATCCAGTGGGGGTTACATTTCATACTCCATGTAGTTCTGCATGAGTGAGTGAACTTACGACATGCGTTTCAAGTTCTAGAACAATTTTTGTGGAATCTACATGGTTGACATCATTGGTACATTTTAGATGCTACGCGTAGTCACCCCGGTCTCTTATATGACCACTTTCTATCCTTCATGACCCACGTTCAATCCTATGGCTCACCATATGACAACCTACTTGGCATTTTCATCCCCCGAGGGATAGAAATTCACCATTATTCCTTCTTTTCTACTACATTTCTTTTGAGGCTTATAACTTTTGATCTATTAAGGTTGGGAACATAATTTATTTTCCACCTTACCTATTTTTTCATGATCTAAACAATGGTGATGTCCATTTTTTTGCAGGTTTGATGACTCTAATTTTCAAAATTTATAGTATTTGGAATATTTACCCTACTAGATCATGTATATTTTTGACTCGCTAACTCATATTTGTATGCTATTTATTTTGGAAGCGTGTACTTTCGTAAAGTATTCATAGTTGTAATATTTATTTATTATGATTCGACTTAAATTTGAAGTTTTTAAGCTTAACATCCTATTTTATAAACTATAAATTCTATGAAGTTTTTAGCTTAACGACCTCTTTTAGAATAGTATTTGAGCCAACCTTATTTTTGTTTTCACCACACAATTCAATTAGATGGAACATGTCTGTAAGCACTCTTATGGACATTTCAAAAAATTTAATAGACATTTACCTCAACAATTTCATTGTTCTTTTTTGTTCTATCATTGTACATGGGTACATAATTAGGCCTAGTTTTTGGGACCCTTGTTTATGAGCAGGACACTTCTTATATTTTACCATATCACATAAGTTGATCTTCACGGGGTGGTGGTGCATGTCATATTTAAACTTGTTGCAAAGTCCATCTTAGGTAGTGTTGTTACCAATGTGATATTTGTTATGAGTACAACATATGATAAATACATAATTTAGTTAATTATCCTCACATATGTTAGATGAGGGAGGTGTAACTCGGGAATGATCTTATTCCACATTTCAATAAAAATCTTAATTTTCCTTTATAAGGCACCTTTGTGTCCTCAGTGGAATGTAAGATTGGATCTTAAGGTCATCTCAAGAGTAGGTGGAGATGTAGTCTATTAGAGAGATTATGTTCTAGTGAAATAATTGTTTGTTACACAAAAAATTGCATTATACATTCCCTTTTGTTTAATAAGGTATGTTTTGTTAGTGAATCTCTTTCTCTCGTCTGAGTAGTTTATGTGGATTTTTGTATTGCAGAGTTTTTCTCATCCATCCTCAATTACTTTATGGTATTAGATCATTTGTACTATATGATTTCAGAGGTTTTCCTATAGACTGGTGCTCCTTTCCGAGCAATAGTTACTCTATCCATTACATTCCAGTACACGGTCTAAGATATGTACTTTTTATACTATTTAGGCTTAAAGTGCCTTTGTTTCAAATTCATTTAAAGTGAAATTCTATTAAAAAATAAAATCACATTTTAAATTGTATTTTTAGATTTTATTGTAGTTTTTAGTCTTACAAGAGAACAATAGAGGATTTTTATTGTGACAAAAAGTGATTAACCAAAGAAAAAGAAAGCGAGATGCATTGAAGTAACCGTGAGATACTTTCTGTTTGTAGCATTTTAAGCATATAACCAAAAGTATCTCATCCTTTTATTGTTGAAATTTTCAAGATATCCCATTTTTAATAAGTCATAGGGATTTTAAAGTATTTTACACTACAACAAACAAGCTCTTTTTACCACAATTATTCCACAACATTTGAAAAAATTAAGAGAATTGTAGATTATTTGGGGTATCTCTAGAATAATTTCATAACTTATTTTTTAGGTTGTGTAGATTTTCCAAAATTACAATATAATCGTAAAAACTTGTAGAAAAACCACATTTATGAATATTTATTGCGGAAAATCCACATTTATTTGAATATTTATAAATAAGATTTAAATAATATCCACTACATTTATATTTTTATGGAAAATTTCAAAAACTAATATAAATTATAATAGGAGTTTGTAGAGATACCACATTAAATAGTGCTCCAATGTTACATGTTATTTTTTTTGGAAATGTCACATAACTAGATATTTAGAATTTTAGTACATTCTAAAAATAAAAAAAGATTATAATAGTGTGTAAACTCAACGTTACACAAAATATATATTTATTATTTGTAGTGCCGATATAAAAAAAAATAAAATAAATTTAAAGAAACTAAAATAATAATAAAGTAAGTTTGAAAAAAATTAGGCAGGGGGTGGTTGGAGAATAATGATGGAGGATGCGTGGAGAGTATCAAGGCACGTGGGTTGCTGAAAGTGTAACACCCACTAATTTAGACACACAAGATAACATAACAAAGCTCAGGATATTTTTTTTTGACTTACTTGGAGTTTACATGTCAACACAGGTGACTAGAAGGGGCTATGACCAACTCTCAAAAGCTTGACGCAACGTTGACCCCATAGGAAAACAAGGAAACATACAACACCCAACATGAACAATCCAATTTTCACTTCGACAAGGCACAACGTAAAGGTCCAAACACATTACACAGATATACTTAAGGACATCCCACGGTGTAACATATTTTAAGGTTAAGTATTTACAAAAAGTTGTCTTTCAAACTTGACTTTACGATCTAGAAGATTCATGTTTTGATTCGCACCATTATTTTACAAAGGTGAACTTATTTCTTCTATACTATTGACTACATAGCTTTAGACCAAGTTTTCTGAAGGAGAATCATTCTATAATATGTCAATAACTTTCTTAATTCGTTGATTTAAGAACATTTTCCATTTCTCTCAAGGTTAATTAATCTTACTCGAGCCACCTAAACTCGTTCCACACCTCTATTGCATAGGTGGAAAGCACAAGCTCCGATTGGGGAGAATACCATTTTAGGTTCAGAACAAAAATATTCTTTGTTTAAGGATCAAATTTTTACATTACTTAAGAAAGATCACAATGAATCAAGGCAAGGGTTAAGGGAAACAAGTCAAAAATAATTCAGCTTCAGGGTCTCATTGCTTATTAACCCACCTTTTATTGAGGCTAAGAATTTATCAAGATTGGTTAAAAGTTTCATTTAGACTTTGCTTGATTAATATTGACAAAGGAAAACAATTTACATTTCAAATGATTGAGAGAGATAGATTGCATGGTTTCTAAACTATTCCCTCCTACTTATTAAATATTATTATCTTCTAAAATCTAACCATTGATTTCACCTTAAGATCGTTTAAGAATTCACCATAAAAGGGATAATGTTCATTAGTTTAGCTTGGGAAAAACAAGGTAAATATATTTCATTACAAAATATAGTTTCCTCTTTGATCATTCAAGGGCTCAAATGTTATCAAGTAGATCACATCTACATTAATTTATTCATATATATATATATATATATATATATATATATATAAGTTTAACTTCTATAAGGATTATCCAACCCATTTTATTATGCTTATAAATACATTGTTACTATGTCCTAGAAGGGTTTACAACTCAACATTTTATCTCAAGAGAAAAGTTTACCATTACTCACTTGTGAAAACTAAACATGGTTACATCAATCCTTTCCAACACGATGCACAAACCATAGGTGGCAAAAGATTCTATTGAACTTGAATTGGGAGCAAGAAGGTAAGCAAAATCAATCAAACAACGCTATACTAAGGTTGCTATAATACAATAAAAATACTCATAACAATACGGTGATCAATTTTATATTTTCCACGATAGACAAAACAAGTCAAGGTTTCATAATTATGACAACATTACTCCACAAGACATGATACTAAGGTATTGCCTCTTCTAAATTTTCCACTGAATCCCATCCCGAGTTTTACAACAAATAAGAGTTCGTACAAAGGAACTTCATAACCAAGACTGATGCAATTATTTACAAGACTCTCCCTCATCTACCCGCATAAGCCATCTGCAACCATTAATAACCTGAGTCAGTTTCGCAAGAACTGAGCAAGATAAGACTACACAAAGCAACAATAAGCTACTATCTAACAATATCAAGAAAGGAAAACATTCTATTCCAAGGATTGGATCAAATCTCTAAATACTAACAACTCCTTAAGTTAATAAGAAAATTTCCACCATGCCAATCTAAGAAGAACAACCTTATACTTCAATTATGAACATTATCTCAAAGCAACAAAAATTAAACAATCATTTGAGAAGGGGCCAATGGCCTGATAAGTTAGAAACAATAGTCTAGTGTAATGGGATTTCCATCGAATAAACAATTAGGTTAAAATATTGAGAACTGATATTCAAACCAAACAATCTACATTCATAAATAAATAAAAAAGTACCAAAAGCACAAGCTACGATACTCATTTTCAGAAACGACCAAAAAGAACAATAAATCCAGGAGGAAGCACGGGTTTCAAGGTTAACACGAAAGGTCGAGTGTATTAAAATTTTAATCATGTAATCATATAGGTTATATGATGGAAAACTAATACACGACCACCACTCAACATTGTTTAACAAGGAAAGCAGATAATACTAGTTTCGACCATTGACTCCAAGGAATTTCACAATCATTCAAGAAGAGACCACTGTCCTTTTAGGCAAGTAACAAAAAGCGAGAGTAAAGAGGGTTCCATCATACAAGTTAACATTTTAAACATCAACCCAAGTCTTACCACACTAGGGATTTCCAAACCCTCCCTATAAGCCTATAGTTTCGGTTTAAACAACAAGTGGATCACTCCTTCCCATCACAAGTTCCTTTTTTAAAAACAACCCTCGTTACCATAATCATACCACTCTTTTAATAAAAGAAAACATGTTTTCATGAATCACCAAATACATTATCTCAACAACAATTTCCATCATAACATCAACAACGCATCTATAAATATAATTACCCCCAAATGTCTCTAATAATCTTAACAGTTCTATCATAAGTCAACCAGATTTCACTATACATGAATCATCCAATTGTCAATAAAATATATAATCAATTTCCAACAAAAACAACGAGATGAACAATTATGTACACCACCAATAGTCATCACGCAATAAAACTAGGCCAAGGTATTTTAATAATAAAAGAGTACTATCTATAATTGCTCATATGTAACTTCAAATCTCAGTGCCAAGAATTAAGTTGCAGTACAAACTTCATAAGGGACAGTCAAAGTGCCCCTTAAGGAAAAGCTTAAACATCTAGACCTACACCGATGATCATCAAGTAGTTGGGTAAATGTCTAGTATTCTAATCAATTCTAAAGGAATAACCAAGGTGCAAAAAGACTAAGAAATTGGGTACCTTAGCCATGATACCCCCTTCTTCATACATAATTGTAACCACTACAGTCAAACACATAGATTTTTGCAAACCTCGTGGGATTGATTGGATAATGAAGGGGCCACCTACCTAGTCCAAGAAAGGAGAACATGGAGGTCCAACAGACCTTAACAACCACACCTCACCGTGGTTGGGAAACACCAAGGGAAACAACTAACATTACAAAATTTGTTGCCATAACTTGAAAGGGTGCCTAAGTGCCCATACAACTATAATCAACCTGATCGGGTTCAACCTAGTGGTTGTTCATTAAAGCCAGGTTGTCATAACCCGTGGAACTTGCTCAACATACCCGAAAGAAAATCAAATCTAGATAGTAAGCTCATATGAAGAGCAAGAGGTTTAAGGATACATCAGGTTTTCTTTCACCACAACATTTACTAGCTAAAACTAGCTTACTAACCTTGTTACTCAACACATAAATGTAGTTAAAGATGGTAGGAGGTCATTTACTTCAGCATGAAAACACAACAGCCAATGTAGGAGGAAGAAAGAAAGAAAAGATCTATGCTATTCACTTTAACACTGACAACGATTACAGCCAAAACAAGAAAATTACAAGGGGAAAGGGGAGACTTCTCAAGGTGAACAAACCCACCACAAAGCAACATAGACAAACCAAATTCGGGGAAAAGAAAGTTCTATATTTCCTTATATTTTTAAATTTTAGCAATTATAGCAAAGGGTAGAGTTATCTTGCCTGGTTTCCAACTTCTATTGGTCGCATGGACACCGCATGGACCAGCAACAACAAACGTCTAGTTGGATCTTTGTCCACAACATGCTAGGTGCCAAAAATCCACTCAATCCCATGTTGGCACAGGAAGGGAGCTCCCAAAACCGTGAGCTTCAACAGATAGAAAGGAATGTGATCTCAAAGACTGGTTTGTTGAAAAGGACCAAGAACTTCAAAACACGTGAGACAGGGAGGGGGCAAAGCCAAGCTCCACAACCTTGCCAACATCCTCACAACCTGCATTTGAAATGGGATGGATGGAGCAGGGTATGGACATCCAACAAAGCACAAAGGAACACGTGGTCTCAAGAACTGCAATGATTGCAATCTGTGCACAAAATGGGTTTGATTTTATGACCTTGATTCCACCATATGTGACCAATAGGTGTCCCACCAGCTCAATGCACCTTCACAACACACACGTGGCTAGAGCCAAGATACTCTCCGCAAAAAAAGGACCTCCATCCAAGCATAACAGAGAAGAGACCAGGGTAAACCTTTCAGTTGCAATGCCTTGGAAGGAGAGTAAGAAAATGTGGGAGAAATACACGAGGTAGGAAAACTGTATGAAAAAACACCTCAAAGATATGTGGTCTCATGAAATGCCACAATTACAGGGGTTTGCACACAGGAGGACCAACAAACAACAAAAAAGGATTATATATCCATACGAAACCAACAGTGTCCAACCTCCTCATTTCACCTCTGCCAACATGTATGCAACAGCAAAAAATAACTTAGGAATATGTATGGACATCCATCCAAAGACTAGGAGAAAATGTTTATGTCCATTTTGTAGTTGTAAGAGCCCAAGAAGGTATACAAACGCATGCAAAACAAGGAGAAGTTAAACGGCCTCTTCCTTTCACCATCATATAAATATCTTTCCCCCTCACACGGCTGCACCAAGGACAAGAGTCAAGTCACAAGGAGACAAGACTGTGGCATGCCAGAAGAATACAAGGCTGCAAAACAAAAAAATGAACCCACTAAACAAAATCCATGGACAACATGGAGAACTACGAGAGGGGAAAATTTAATTGCATTGACAAAATTTGGCAGGATTTCAACCACTCCCACCCACCAACGGGGTAAGCTTCTCCCCCATGCCAAATCAGGAAGGATTGAATGGCCATAATGGATGGCAAGTTGGTGGTTGGGGTCAGATAAATTATATATTAAATTTGCTACTAAAACATGCATTACAACAAGGCACATGGGAACCTTGAAAAGGAATTCAAACTCGTCACGTTCTCGCATAATAATAATACATTCACTTTATTTATGATCCAAGAGGCATTAACCATGCATAATCTTGTGTCAACGTTGTAAATTCTTGCAGTTGATTGGTTAGTTGCATATGTGGGTAAGTACAACAAGTCAGGTGGACCAAAAAGGGGTCATAAGTGGATGTCATATTGTAAAAATAATGAAATCTCAACTTGTAGGGATTATTAGCAATATGCGCACTCAAAATTAGAAAAAATTATATAAATATGAATCGTAGCATCCAGAATCTAGTTTCTAAACTACTTTTTAAAAAAAAAACGGACAAGTTTAGCTATATTAAACACTCAAAATTATATGAATTGGTTTTTTTTTTTTTGAAAACCTATAAGATTGTAATCCATTTGCCCACAATTTGGATGACCAAATCTTGTTATTTTTTTTTTGGTGAAAGGTTTGATGTCGTTGTTTATCTTGGGATGGATTTTACTTAATATTTTTTTGAGGAATAATTTTTTTTTTTTTCATGAAAGTGGTCTCAAAATTTAGAAAACGGAGCAGCTTTCCGTTCACCCACCATGTAACTATATCAAAAATATCGAAATCAATTTTTATTTTTATTTTTTTAACGTGTATAGAATTTTTCCATGCTTGGGATGGTATAGGTTTTATCACATTTTGATAAGCGAAACAAAAGTTGCAGTCTTAAACGTAGACATGAACATTCATGGGAAAAATGTCTTAAAGACCTACTATTAGTAAAAATTATAAAATGATATTTATCTTATTCTATTCACTTTAAAATCAATATTTATACAAAGCTAACAATCTCCCCTATGCGATGGTACCATTTTTGTGAGATATTTTCAATTTTTCAGCATGGTTCAAGCCCACGGAAGAGAAAATTTGAAGTTTTTGACCTTTTACACGCCATAATGACCTCCCATAGCTCTGGTTGGAAAAAGATTTCTTGAGCCTTGAGGGTTGGATTTGATGATACAGATAGAACCATGAGTGCACTTTATAAACCACAATCATAGTTTTTAATATTAGAACCGCGATCGTGGTTTATAAAGTGCGATTGTGGTTTATAAAGTGCGATCATAGTTATTAAATCATATTTACATGCATACCAACATTTGAATTACAAAGTGATTTTTATTGTTTGGCCTTACTGTATGAATTATTGCAAAACTTTGTCGCTTTCTGCACATTTTTCTTATCATCGGAAGAAAAATATCATGGGAGACAAGAAACGAAGTAAAAAGGGAGTCATTAAGTAAAAAAACACCGATGAATTAGAGGTTAAAATATTTCAAAATGCTAAGAGAATGCGAAATCTTCATGAATCAAGAAGAGGTTCATCTTCAACCCCTACTATTATAAGCAATGAAGAACCAGGTAATGTTTCTACTGTCAATGTTGAAGATGAATTAAATATTCGTGATGAAGATATTTTTACCGTCACAATGTTGAAAAGAATTAAATATTCGTGATGTAGTTGATGTTGAAATTGAAGGAGACAATGAAATTGTGAATCAGAAATTCAAAGTTAAAACTATAGACAAGAAAAATTTGACAAAAACACCTCCTAGGATTTTACGTAAGAGACCTAATTATTTTATTTAAATTGATGAGAACATTTTGAAACTAATGTTTGACAAACTTTCTCAATGACAAATCCAAGAAAAGCCAATTGAAATTTGGGATAATCATTTTGAAAATTTAAATTATTCCCAAAGATGTCATTGTTGGTTAGTTTGATGAAATTGATTAAAATGAGACCTACATTAAACACCTTATGATTGAAAACATCTAATATACGTGGTTAAACCTCTACAATTGTTGAAAACCTTCATGATGCATATCACATGTGGTGTCAAAGGACGACAAGGGATAGTAATGTTGTGCATCGTGTACTTGCTACTAGTGTTGTAAGTGAATCAACAAAAAAATAACGTTTGATTACACAAACAAGTCGAATGTTGAAAGTTAATTGAAAAACTCTAATGAAAGAAATTGAAAGACAAAATATCCTTTAATCACTCAATAACACCGATTTTTGGGCATTTTCTGCTAGAGCACCGCGTAAGGACAAAGATATATCTGATGCTATAAGAGAAGTTATTAATTTTTGCATGATAACACTAGAGTTTCACCTAATACAAGAGATGTAAAATAGAGAGTTGGTTCTACTAATCGCGAACCACATCCAAAGCATTTCTTAGATATGACTCAAACTCAATTTTTCGTAAGTTTCAATAGAGCATCTAAAAATTAAAATTAGTCAACATTTATTTGAAATGTTGAAACCATTCTATGTGAAAATCAACCACTTTCGCACCACTTGTTGTAGAGTAACATGTTAAATTTACGATGCATTATGCTAAATTTTTACGTATTCATTCCGATTTTCATTCTAAACTATGTTATTGGAATGTAGTGTTCAAGTTCTACCAATATCTTATAGGGATTTTATTTCTACAATATTTTGTGAAAGATAAGTTGGACATTTTTTTATAATCGATTGTTTAGATGGAAGTTGTGGTACGTGCGTGCGGCGGATTACCTAAATTAGATAGTTACATCCATGAGTAAATTGAGGTGCAATAGGACATAATTTAGTTGAGTTTGATAAATATAAATCAGTACCATACCAAATTGAAAGATGGAAATGAGTCTAAACGGTGTGAGCTAGTTACTCGAACATATGCCTGTTTTTTAATTTATGAGAAAATTTAAGGATGAAATTGTTTATGAGTATGATAGGAATACACATATAGAGCTCGATGGTTGATGAACTGTCAAGATATGTAAGGACACATTTCTTATTGGTATTATTGTTTTAGTGGTTGATTTTGTAGAGAATTACACATTACAACCACAAATGAAGGTTCAATCGCAAAATTACAAATCAAGACAGTTGCCATTTTTGTGCATATAGCATTTATACATTCTCCTGATGTACATTACATAGAATGATCGATTTTTTAAGAGAGTACCAATTTTATATCGTGATGATCGTACTCACTCTACTAAATTTGTATAAGGGTGTTTCAGCTATTTTATAGAAACTTGTTTGATAGGGACATCTACTTCAATCAACATTATATATAGTCGATAATTAGATGTCTCATTTAAGAATGCACAAATGTTTTATTAGATGAGCAAGATGCATGTCAAGATGGGCGTGTAACATATTTAGAGTTCACTAAGGCTAGACATGGAAAAGGAGAGCATGACGATGTAGGGGCATGAGTGAAAAGAGCTCTTGCAAGAGAAGAGTTAAAGTACAATGATGGTGCTAAATTGAAAGGTGCAAAGAACATAGTGGAATGGTGTATCGACAACATGGCCCGAGGTTCTCAAGAAAATTCTACATTTCACGATTTTTTTGGTTGATAGAGGAATAATTTTTTTAACTATGAGGATCAGTATAACACTCATAGGGTCCAATGATATGCACTCATTTTTAATCTCGACGCTACTTCGTGGGCCACATGGACAAGAAAGTTGGTGTGTTTTTGTGCATCTTGTATCAAATTTTTCACTGCTGAGTGTGATTCACAAGAATGGGTGGATGGATGGATTTGTAGGCCTCGTAACTCCACTTCCCAGCTTATCAACCTCCACAGAATTATGACTTGTTTCTCCAGATGAAGTTGCAACATCCAAGGACTTTGACGAAGTTTTGATTTTGGTGGGACAAGAGAAATGGTTATTTACAATTTTTGTATTGATTTATGTCCATTGAAATTAATATGTAATTTAAATTTGAGTTGAAACCTTTTTTTTATTTTATAGGACATGTGTTTGCATAGTTATTGCAACAAAAGACAATGAAGAAGGAATATTCTATTTATTATGTCATTACATCGAGGAAAGAAAGAAGTTGACTTCTCCTGTTATAGATGACGAAGATATTGAGTACCCTATAGGGTCATTGGTAGTTATTGAAACTTGGTTTCGATAGTATCCATTAAAAAATTCCTCTGTTTGGGTGTTTGAAGACTTTGAGACACACATGAAAATACTCTTATATTCACATCTAGTTCTAGCGACAAATATTCAACTTGTATAGATATCGAGGAAGGCCTAATAAAAATATTCTTTGGAAGGTTCGAGAGTTAGATCATGAAGCAATCATGTCCGCTATTCAGAGTAGATCGATCCTAATGGTTCATTGGAATGAATTTACATGCTCATGTCTGGTATATATAATTTCTTTGAAGTGTTTAAATTTGTCAACCAGATCATTCAAGTTCATATATTTTATTAAATTTGTGTATTTTGTATATATCTAGTATATGGTTTTGATTCAACTTAAATTTCTTTGACTAACACTTTTATGCAGGTTAGTGGTGTTAGAAAAGCTTCCACTTTCACATCCTGATGGTGAACATTGGAATGAATTTACATGAGCTCGTCTGGTATATATAATTTCTTTGAATTGTTTAAATTTGTCACTCTAGATTCAAGTTCATATATTTTATTAAATTTGTGTATTTTGTATATATCTAGTATGGTTTTGATTCAAATTAAATTTCTTTGACTAACACTTTTATGCAGGTTAGTGGTTTCAGAAAAGCTTCCACCTTCATGTGGTCAGTACTATTAGTAGATATTTTTATATTCTCGAAACTAAGAGAATCTTTTATTGTTTTACAAGAAAAGAGAAGCAACTAACAATGGTTTATGTACCTATGGAGGGGGTTCTTAGCTCTGGAGGAGTTATCCCGAAGCACCAAAAGTGTAGGGAACCAAAAAAATTCCTCCCAAGTGTTTATAAGGCCATCCCTATGCATCTCGCACAATCGGCTCAAAGTGCCACGACCCACCGTTTGTAAAAATAACGTTTGACAACCTTACACTAGCTCAAACTGCACTATTTCATGCATTTAAAAATAATAGGGAAGTGAGAGCAGCAATTGGAGACAAAAAAATGAGACAAAATATTATGAGGGTCCCTACATTAAGGTTTAGGATCCGACGAGACGCTCTAGGTGCCACAGCAGTCCGAGTAATCACTGCCGGAAGTTAAACATGTTTTTGGTCTCAGGGCTCTTAAGGGACTACACCCGAACGAAGTAGCCTGGAAGCAACAACGTTATCGCAAACCAAAAATATGCCTCCTATAGCATTTACCTATCCACCTAGATGTGTTCGCATAGTTGGTTTGGTGCCACGACCCACCGTTTGCAAAATATAGCGTTTAATGTATTTACACTAGCTCAAACTCGCACTATTTCGTGCGTTTACAAACAATAGGACAGAAAGAGCACCGATTAGAGATGAAAAAATTGAGACAATATATTATAGAGGGTCCCTACACCTGTGTGTAGGATCCGACGAGGTGTCTCTATGTGCCACTTGAGTTTGAATAATCACCCGTCAAGTTAAACAGCTTTGGGGTCTTAGTGGCTCTCAAGGGACTACGCCTGAACAAAGTAGCCTGAAGCAATGACCTTGTCATGCACTAAAACGATGCCTCCTTCTAGTGTTCTCCTAGCCACCCGCATATGTTGGCATAGGAGGTTCGGTGCCATGACCCATCGCTTGTAAAATATAGCGTTTGATAACCTTACACCGACTCAAACTACTATTTCACGCGTTTGCAAAACAATAGGAAACAAGAGGACCAATTGGATTCGGAAAAAAGCCGAGACATAATATTGTAGAGGGTCCCTACGCCGAGGTGTAGGATCCGACAATACATTTCTAGGTGCCACAAAGACCAAGTAATCACTCGTCGAAGTTGAATGCTTTTTTGGTCTCAGGGCTCTTAAGGGACTACACCCGAATGTAGTAGTATGTAAGCAATGATGTTGTCGCACACTGAAATGACACCTCCTATAGAATTTACCTAGACACCCGTGATGTGTTGGCACATTTGTTTCAGCCCACGACCCACTGTTTGCAAAATATAGCGTTTGACAACCTTACAATGGCTCAAACTGCACTATTTTATGCATTTACAAACAATAGGGTAGTGAGAGCACCAATCGAGACGAAAAACAAGAAAAATCTATTATAGAGGGCCCCTACGCCAAGGTGTAGGATATACCAAGACGTCACTAGGTGCCATAGAGTCCGAGTAATCACCTGTTGAAGTTGAACAATTTTTGATCTCAGGGATCTTAAGGGACTACGCCCGAACGAAGTAGCCCGGAAGCAATGACATTGTCATGCACAAAAATGATGCCTCCTCTAGCATTCACCGACAACCTGGATGTCTTGGTATAGTCAACTTGGTGACACAACCCACCGCTTGCAAAATATAGCATTTGATAGCCTTACACTGGCTCAAACTGTACTATTTTGTGTATTTGCAAACAATAGGGCAGCGAGAGCACCAATTGAGACGAAAAAAAAACTAAGACAATATATTATAGAGGGTCCCTACGCCAAGGTTTAGGATCCAACGATACATCTCTAGGTGTAATAGATTCCGAGTAGTCACCCGTCGAAGTTGAACAATTTTTTGGTCTTAGGGCTCTTAAGGGACTACGCTTGAAAGAAGTAGTCCGTAAGAAACGACGTTGTCAGACACCAAAATATGCCTCCTATGGGATTCACCTGACACCTAGATGTGTTGGTACGCCTGGGCTCGGGTGCCATGACCCACCATTTGTAAAATATAGCATTTGACAGCCTTACACTGGCTCAAACTGCACTATTTCACACATTTGCAAACAATAGGGCAACGAGAGCATTGATTGGAGACAGAAAAACCAAGATGGGATATATAGAGGGTCCCTATGAAAAGGTGTAGGATCTAACGAGACATCTCTAGGTGCCACGGAGTCTAAGTAGTCACTCGTTGAAGTTGAACGATTTTTTAGTCTCAGGGCTCTTAAGGGACTATGCCCGAATGAAGTAGCCCGGAAGCAACGACGTTATCGCACACCAAAATGAAACCTCCTATAGCATTTACCTAGCCACCCAGACGTGTTAGCTCATTCGGTTTGGTGCCACGACCCACCGTTTGTAAAATATAGCATTTGACAGCCTTACATTAGCTCAAACTGCACTATTTTACACGTTTGCAAACAATAGGGCAACAGGAGCATCGATTGGAGATAGAAAAAACTGATATAGGCTATTGTAGAGGGTCCCTAAACTGAGGTGTAGGATCTAATGAGACATCTCTAGGTGACATGGAGATTAAGTAATCACCCATCGAAGTTGAATGATTTTTTGCTCTCAGGCCTCTTAAGGGACTACACCCAAATGAAGTAGCTCGAAAACAATGATGTTGTCCCGCACCAAAACAACACCTCTTCTAGCACTCACCTAGCCACCTAGACATGTTGGTTCAGTTGGTTTGGTACCATGATGTCCTGAGGCACAACTTCTCACTACTCGCCTCCGTTCATTTCCTAGACTGCTAGAAAAGGTAATTTGTAAACAATTATGCCATGAAGGCTCAAGGAATGCCATGACCCTGAATTCTTGGGTAAAATTAGAGAAATCCTTCACTAAAGTTTTGGATCAGATGGTTCATAGTTTGGATGACCGAGCGCCAAGTTGTGATCGTCATAAGTTTCCGCTAAAAACATGAATTGGGATTAATAAGGAAGGGGTTCTTGGCTCTGATCATGTGGTTTGACTCCAAACCGGGCCTCTCTCGAGCCTACCATAGTACCCAAAGGCATATACCCCCCAATCAGACACGTTGGCAGTGACAGTTTACTCCCACGATGTCTCAGGGCATGACTTCTCACTACTCAACTCGCATCAATGAGATTGGAACAAGGTTAACACATTACCATGTAAATACTCTAACGATTGTTTAATATCTTTTTAAAGCATGTTAATACACAATAGAGTGTTAAGAATGTTTTTTTCATATCTTGTGCCAACTAAACTATAATGTTTATGTATTTTTAAAGAAGTGAATTCAAATTAGGACCTCATTGTTACACACATCAATAACACTTAATTTGGACTAATACTTAGCAAATAAATTGTAAGTACACTAAAAAAATATAAAATGACTTGTAATAAATCCATCAAGACCATTTTTAATTGTGTACATTTTGTCCCACTTTGGAGTGTGTTAACCACTTGCTTAAAATAATAAAATTGATATAAGTACACACTTGAATCTCTTGAAAAAAATGATCTTGCACCCAAGAACCTTCAAAACCATTATATAACATAACATCATATATCATTTAACAATAACATAACATCATATATCATATATATTATATGGATAATGGTCACATAATTGAGGCCATTAAATCAAATCAAACATAGAACTAATATGGTTATGAAAACATACATAGAAGGATATCATGTGCAATGAAATCAAATCAAACATAGAAGTAATATCGTTATGAAAACCAACATGGATATAATGTATCAAACTAAGTGTGCCACGTGTCTTTGAAAATATAAGTTCATAATGTATCGAACTAAGTGTGTCATACATATAGGACCACATGCGGTCGCATAACACTATATACATGGACTATATGAAGAATCATGAACTAGGACCAGATGACATATATATCTATACATCCAGGTCCTATGAATCTAATCATGAAATATATTCCCTCTCTTCGCCCTGCTAGAAGAAGCATGTCCACGACTTATGGATGTAGTGGAGGGAGATGCCACTACAGATTTCATCCATGTGGTCCTAGGTGTCTCGAGAAATCCCCGCAACCTAGCATCCACATTTATAACTAACAAGTTTTTAAAGCCCAAATTTTTAAAATACATTCAAAATTTAGAAACTTAGAATTTATAATGCATGTGAAATCTTACCGCAATCTCATGATCCCTATCAATTTGTCGACAACGCGTTGCAGGGTTAACAATAGACTCATGAGGGATAGACTCGTATATAAATAAATAGTGCAATTTAAATATTTCATGTACAAAATTTGATATTATAGATAAGTAATAAGAAACAATTCCTCAAAAATTTAACAAATTTGAAAAATTGTACCTAAGTTAGTGGATTTGCAGACGCTATGACAACATCTACAACAACCTCCACAATTTACATATAGGGAGGAGTCTCTCTGGTAGTCATAAGCTATATACAAAAACATGTACATATATATATATATATATATATATATATATATATATATATATATAATCTACATGAAGTCACATGAAGTCAAATAACACAACAAACCCAAAGCATAATTGACACATACCGTATTAATGTATTAATTTGCTAATATAAATCAACAAAGGCTATTAATGTCTTATTCCCAAGTTTTTATTTTCATTTTACGATTGAGAGTATAATTTGTCTATAAAAAGTGTCGAAGTGAATGTTGTAATGCCCACAAATGTATCCGCATGAAACCCAAGACAAACTTAGGTGATACAAGAAAAATTATGAAATATATTTTTTTAAAAAACCCACTCACAACAGAAGATTAAATTCATGGTCAACACTTTCTGGTTGTAAAAATTACATTTAATTAGTATTATTAATTTCCAAATTTGGGTACACAATCTCCTTAGCTTCCTTCTTAAATAATTTAAGAAAAATTCTCAATACCATTTAATAATTTAATTAGTTTATGGCAAGGCTTAGACTCCCCCTCTTGTTTTAATACAATTAAATTCAATCTTATTTATACACAATCAAATTAATTTCAAAAGTATTGTGGTCTAGTTATTTAAATAATAAAGTTTTATTCCACCAACAAAGGGGTCAAGACTTGCATTAAATAAAAAATTCTACAATAAACATTTGGGTTAGAAAAGTAATAATCACCCCTACACCACTTAAGTGGCCCAAAAAAAAAGTCTACCCATGCATTTTAATTTAAAAATAACCTCACCCACTTCTCACCTAATTTTTGTAGGGATGAATCTCATCCATTAGATGGATTCATTTGGAGCCCTTGGATTTAGGGATCCAACTAACCCTAAACTTGGTTATGAAAGACTCTTTTTCAATTCATTTTTCTTATTGTTTCATTTCTTATTTCGTAGGTTTGAGGAGAAAGGGGGTGGGAGCCATGGGAGACAAGCTCAAGCTCAAGCTCATGGAGGAACAAGAATGTTATTTTATTGGGGATTCCATGTATACCTTCATCTAGGGTTTGCAATTATTTTTATTATTTAAAAGAAAAATATTCTTTATTTGCATTTGCCCCATTGGGCCTATGGCATTTTGCCCTATTTTAGTGAAATAGGTAGAATAGTGTACATATACACATGGGTATAAGGATATATACATATATACATATATACATTTGTATATGTATATATAAATGTATATATTTTTATTAAAATTTCATTTTATTTATACCCGAAATCAAAATTCAGGTATATATATATATATATGTATATATGTATATATATATATATATGTACATATGTATACGTACATATACATATGCATATATGTACATATGTACATATGCATATATGTGCATATGTACATATATATGTACATATATACATATGTACATATATACATATGTACATATATACATTTGTACATATATATATATATATGTATATATATGTATATATACATATGTGTGTGTGTGTGTATATATATATATATAATATGTATATGTATATGTATATGTATATACATATACATATATATATATATATATATACACACACACACACATATGTACATGTATATGTGTGTATATATATATATGTATATATATACACATATGTATATGTATATATGTATATATACATACATATGTATATATATGTATGTATATATATAGATATGTATTATATGTACGTATATATATAGATATGTATACATACATACATACATACATACACACATATTTATGTATACATACATACATACATGTATGTATGTATGTTTGTATATATATGAATGATTTTATATATATATATATATATATATATATATATATATAATCATTCATACATACATATACATACATACATACATACATACATGTATGTATGTATGTATGCATGCATGTGTGTGTGTGTGTGTATACAAATACATATACATATATGTATGTGTATATGTATATACACATATGCATGCATGCATGTATGTAATTAAATTTAAAACCCACTAGCCATGGGTGAGGGACTACATAGTCTTGTAAGAAGTGGAAGGGCCGATGTGCTAAAAATTACAACGACCAGTTTTGTTATGATAAGCAAAGTATATTGGGGTTGGGGTTGGGGGGTGGGTCACCGACCCCATCATCCCATTTATTAATGGGGTGGGGGATGGGGTTTACGAAGCTCCCCAACCCTTACCCTTATAACAATAAAGAAATAGTGGCCGTAAGGGGTATAACCCACATGGCCCCAAAAGTTTCCTTTTTTATAAAATTTTTTTGTTAACTTTATTTTATTATATAATAAATGCAATATAAATTTATACACATACAATATTACACACACACACAAAACTATTTCTTAATACATTTTGATTTGGTTATTAGTATTAATAATATGATTATTAAATTTTATATTATAAAACATGTAGGTTACTAATAAATTTTTTAGTATAAAAACATTAGTATAAAATATTAAATAAATGTATATATATATATAAACATACTTATATAGTTATTTCTCTAACATGTTCCTTGGATAAAAGTTTTGAAACTAACTTCATTACTAGGTGTTGGATAAAAAACTAACTTTCTTTTGATAAAAAGAGAGTTTATATAGTTATATATGTGTAAATCCAATTTAGCCATTATCTAAGTCATAGCAAGATGGTTTAGAGATTTGTTTAGGATCATTAATTTGGGTATCTAAGTTTGAGCAAGATGATTTTGAAATTTAAAACCTTTTCATTCAAAGGTAAATTTGAGAAAACTTCCAAAATTTATGGTTCTTTCTAATACACAAATAAGAAGATTTCATTCAAAATACAAGATACTACAAAACTAATTTCTTCCAAGTTACTTTTATTTATCAAGTACAAAAATTAATTCCTCATTTTATTTCAACCTTTTCACTTAATACAATAAAGGTAACAATTTCTTTCAACACAAAATGCAAGTTTCAACCACCTCAATCATTTTAATTTATATAGATTTCACAAGGTTTTCCAATATGTTTAAAAATGAACAACACACTTTTGAAGGTAATAAAACTACTAACTTGAGAACAAAGTTGTTTTCATTTCAATTACATTTCATCACGTTTTTTTAAGGACATCTTTTCAAAGAACTTGGTGCTATTTACAAAAAATAGTTTCTCATTTTAACAAGCAAATGAAGTAGTTTAAAGCTTTTACCTTCATTTCCAAAGAACTAAGATCACATTTTGATAACAAAACAACTAAGAACTTCACTTTAAAAATAAAAGTTTACAAGCCCTCCATACACAATGGAGACAACATGGTAAAATATTCACAAGGGTATTCTTAATCCTCTCTCCAAATTCCACAAAAGGAATTCTCCTTTGAGCTCCACCTTCTACCAAGATCAAACACAACAACCAAAATTGGGGAGTAGGCAACACTCTCCACCCAACCAATACTCCAATGAGGAAGTGAAGCCTACTTCCTCATTGGCCCCGAGCCCCAAAAATGAAACAATATGGAATATTTGACAACCATTGGCAACAAAATACAAGGCTTCCACATTTACTTTCAAAAAACATTCACACAATAAAATAACCATAAAACATTCATTTTTATACACATAAACTTCCCAAAAACATTGGCTCTAAAATCAAGCCAAGTAGAGAAAGGAATATGGGGATTCCTTGTGCCTCCCAAGGGTTTGGGTGCCCACCTCAAAACCTCCAAAACTCAATCAACCCCAAAATATCTTATGCCTCCCTACAAGTAAAATATCTCTTATGCCTCCCTCACTCTTATGCCTCCCACAATGAAAAAACAATAAGATAAGAACAAGGTGGGGCACCCAACCCACTCCCTCCTAAATACCCAAGAGAAACTCTTATTCCTCCCAAAAAAAATTTATCCCATTTAACTTTCTCATACACATCCTAAATCCATTTCACTACCCAACAACATCATGCAAAAACATTCATTCAACACATAAACACACAAAGAAAGAGAAGAAACCAAGGGTGAAGACCCTACCTTGCCATAGCAAGAATCCACTCCACAAAACAAATTCCAAAATACTCCAAGCCCAATCAATTCCAAGAAATATTCAACTCCAAAAAGCACTCCTAAAAAGAAAGCACCACTAAAAATGGGAGACCAAAAACAAAGCAAGTAACCCCAAAACTCACAAAAATTGAAATAAATAGAAAAGAGGGAGAGGGAGATGATGTGGCTCCATGTAGGATGCCACATCATTTCTTCTCCATCCCACATCACTAAGGTCAAACTCAAACCCCAAAGCATAATAAATTGGTGGTTGGGAAATGACCACCCTCTTACACACTCAACCCAAACCCACACCCCTTAAGGACAAAATTAAATACCCATGTAAGAAAAGTGCAATTAATTTCTTTTTTCCTTCATTAAAACACAAAAATATGACCTAAAATAAGTCCCTCACATCATAGGCTAAGTGGGTGGGTGAATTTAAGAGGTGTGGGACAAGCTTAGCTTGTCCCACAAGTCTCCAAAATAGCCTAGAAGGTCAAAATCCGAATTTCACAAGGAATATTGAGTACACACTACCCCAAAACAAATTGAAATCATTCCAAACCAACACACATTAAGGCTACCAAATCACATTTATTTCCCCCTTTTGTCACATCCTAATAAGCACTAGTTAAACACTTTTAAATTAACTTAAGAGGGTTGCTAAAAAAAATAATAAAGTGACTCCACATACTAATAAAATACAATAACTCACAATTAAATAAAATTCAACAAGACAAAGTCACAAACTTACCCAAGGTCACATTTGAGGTCACCCCCAATGGGGACCTCCAAAACAAACAACAACAACATATAAAAACAATACACATGTTGCCATGGTGACTTGTTGCCAATACTCCATATTCCTTCACTGTTGGTCTCCTATCCCCCTTTGGTTTATTGTGTTGAACACCTACAAAAGTCAAGACAATACCTTTTATGGCCTCAGTGGCCATATTAACGACATCGAAATAGTAAAAATACATGCATATACATATAATCAATTATCGTAACTAAACCATCTCAAAACAAGTAATTTGTCATTGTTCACAATTTCAATTATTTCAATTTCATTAATTTATCAACTAGCAATAAGATCACGACATCAAATACATCATCTAACATCATATAATTATTGAATTAAATGCATTAGTCCAATATAAGCTCAAAATCAACAATTTTATATATCCAAACATGCATATAATCCATCCTGTAAATCATGTCATAAGTCTAACATCCATATTGTCTATCAATTAACTAATCAAAATAACAATGTCCATCTGTCAATATCTAAAATGTGATAGAAATGTCCATAACTCTAATCTATAATAAGTATAAATCATAATCATATAAATTTCAAAGAGGAGTGGGCACTACATCCCCCTCCCCTTAGACTTGACTTCCTCCTGGAAGTCACTGGAAAAGTGTGGGAACTGTGCTCTCAAGGCAGGTGTGCATCCTCCCACGTAGTTATTGTCTCATCGTATCGATCCCACTGAACATGAACCTGATCAATATCTCTACCTCAAAGGCCCAAGGTCTTGTGCTCTAAAATACAAACATGGGCTCCACCATCACCTACCCCTGATCCTGCACCTACAATGAGGTCCAATCTAATACATGAGAAGGATCTGCAATGTACCTCCTAAGTACATAAACATGAAATACATCATGGATGCGAGACAAGCTGGGTGACAATGCTAGATGATAGGCCAAAGGACTGATACACTCCAAGATCTCAAAGGACCCACAAATCTAGGAGCAAGCTTAGAGCCTTTTCCGTAACGGATAGGGATCTTATGAGGCCTAGACATGAAGAAACACCTTCATGCCCACCTCAAAAAAATGATCTGATCGTCCTCCGCTAATCTACATATTTCTTCTATCTATCCTGAGCCTCCTATAATCTTTTTGATCATAACAACCTTTCTACTCCATATCCTGCAGTAAAGCTGGCCCAAGAGAAACCCTATCCTCTAGTCTGTCCTAACTCAAGTGGTGTCCTACACTCTCTACCATATAATTCCTGAAAAGGAGCCATGCCTATCAAACTCTAAAAACTATTATTGTAGGAAAACTCCACCAAATACAAGTACTCCTCCCACCTCGAATGATGGTCCATGATGTACATCCTAAGCATGTCCTCCAAGATCTAATTCACCCACTCTATTTATCCATCTGTCTCAGGGTGATAAGTTATATTGAAGTTGATCTTCATCCCGAGAGCATGCTACATGGTAGTCTAGAAGTGAGAAGTGTATAAGGGATCATGGTCACAAATGATCTTCCGTGAAATCTCATGCAGTCTAACAATCTCATCAAGGTATACTCATGCCACTACACTAGCTTGTGTAGGTGGTCTTCACCGAGAGAAAAGTGAGCCACTTTCATCAATTTATCCACCGTGACCATGATGGCGTCATGGTGGTATCTCGACATCGGTAACCAAACTATGAAATCCATGGAAATGGTGTCCCATTTCCACTCTAGTATGACTGTGAGGGAAGAGAAGGCTAGTTGGGTGTTGATGCTCGGCCTTCACCTTCTGACACTCTAAACAATGTGACACAAAATGAGCTACGTCTCTCCGTAGTCCTCTCCAATGGTATAACTTTCTCAAGGTGGCATGCATCTTCTTCACCCTGGGATGGGCTGAATAAGGTGCATGATGAGCCTCTGTCAAAATATCCTGTCTCAAGCCTCCATCTCTAGGAACATATATCCAACCTCTGTGTTTGAGAAGACCATCTGTATCTAATGAAAATCCATCAAATTTTCCTCCAGGGGCCTTTGAGACTCAATCTCTGATCTGGCTATAAGGTAGAAGTTTTCATGAGGAAGTTGCTAAAAACCCTTGCTCTTAAAATATCTACCCACCTTGAAGTAGCCATAACCAAATGTCTCCACATACTCAAGGCATCTACAACCACATTCTCCTTCCCCTTCACAAATGCTCTATCTCCATGTCATACTCACAAAGAAACTCCATCCAACGCCGCTGATGAGTTGAGATTGGGCTACGTGAAGAGGTGGCGAAGACTCAAGTGATCAGTCCTGAGTGTAAATCTCCAAGAAGGAAATGTCTCCACCGAACCAAGGCATGAACAACTGCTGCAAGCTCAAGGTCATGAGTCGGATAATTGAGCTCATAATCCTTGAGTTTGCGAGACTCAAAAGCAACCACTCGGCCCTCCTGCATCAACACACCTCCTAGTCCTGCCAAAAAACATCTATACAAATGAAGAACTCACCCCGAGGTGTCCTAAGGTGCTAACGTGAGGCATTCATTTCAGGCCTCAAGGCCTACTCACATCTATTAGACCATAAGAACTTCTTCCTTTCTGCTGAAGGGAAGTGATGGGGTGCATAACTTGAGAAAAAGTCCTAAACAAATCTCCTATAGTATCCTACCAAACCCATGAAACTACGCACCTTGGTCACACTAGTGGGTGTTGGCCAATCCATAATGGCTCTAATCTTTGAAGGATTGACTACGATACCTTCCCCAAAATGATGTGGCCCAAATACTGCACCTCTGACTAAAATAATGCACACTTCTCTAGGTTCCCATAAAGTTGTTGCTCATGAAGACACTGTAGAACTTGACAAAGGTGATCCTTGTGTCCTCACATGTACATGAGTATATCATAATGTCATCAAGAAATATGAGTATGAAGTGATCCAAAACATCTTGAACACCCCATTCATCAAGCTCATGAACACTATTGTGGGCATTTGTCAAACAAAAAGGCACAATTGTGAACTCATAGTGCCCATATCTCATGTGTGGAAAGTTGACTTGTGGATATCTATCTTTGTAATCCTCAGCTAATGGTATTTGGAATTAAGATCAATCTTAGAAAATATTGTGGCCCCTTCATCTAGATCAAACAAATCATCAATATGAGGAAGGGGTAACGATTCTTGATTGTTACTTTGTTCAGCTATTTTATAGTCCACACACAACCGTAAGGATCCATCCTTCTTCTTAACAAAAATCACTAGTGCACCCCAAGGAGATACACTAGGATGGATTAGGCCTTTCTCAAGAAGGCCCTCAAGCTGCAACTTGAGCTCACAAAGCTCAAGTGTGGTCATCCTATAAGGAGCGTGTGAGATAGGTTCTACTCCTGGAACCAAGTCAATGTGGAAGTCTATCTCACGTGGGGGAGGCATCCCTAGGTAGCTCACTAGGAAAACATCAAAAATTCTACAAGATGGGGTGATCATCAAGTGAAGGTCCACTAGCCCCATCCTCCAACCTATCACTAACAATAATAGCATATAATTGACACCCACATCATGCACACCACTTAAGCTACATAGTGGAAATAGTGTAGATAGAAATGGGTCTCCTAACTCTAGCTATCACTGACTCAACTCCCAAATCATCTGTACATGATATAATCTTATGGTAACAATCAACTCTAGCTCTGTGTGTAAGATAACCAATCCATGCCCAAGATAACTCCATACGAACCCAAAGGAAGGATACAAAGATATGAGGTAGTGGTGAAGGGTCCCAAATCCACTACATACTCCTTAACTAAGGAGTCTACAAATATTTTGGCTCCAGAATCCATCTCAACGTCCCAACTAAGGCCCTATCTAACTACCACCAGCCTGCAATGCTCTACTAAATATGGTGTAATAAAAGAATCAAATGAACCGAATCAAACAAATAGAGGTAGGAATACCACCAATGCTACCTATAGTAGTCTCAATCACCATGCCTTGGTGCTCAACCTGGTGGTTCTCAACCACTACATAGATCCGATGGCTACATCCCATGTCACCAACTATAGGCTCTGAAATTGGTGTCTTACCCTTGTTATTAGGGTTATGTGGGCACTCTCTCTAATGATGTCCAAAAACACCACATCCATAACAACTATCGCATGGTCATCTCCAATGAGATGCGGCTCCAGTAGGTACTCGAGTGGTCTTTTTGTGGATCTTGAATATCCTTCTATGGATTGTTGTGGTCACTATTGATGAGATCCTGTTGACTGAGCCCTCGATGCACCCTGTGTCCTAAAGGGACCCCTAGGGGAGGCCCCATACTCCGTCCCATCTGAGCACCAAATATCTATGGAGGTCTGAATGGTGGACAAGTCTACTGCTACTACTGCTGAGGTGGCTACTATGATGGCATAAATGAAGACTGTGTGGAACCATGTCCGCCATAAGGAGGAGGATGCTGACCCCCTCGACCTACTATCCTACATCTGCTAGATTTGGCTCCGCACTCTATCTCTAGCCTACTGAGTCTTCGCCATAGTCTTCTCTACAATGTAGACCTTCTCGATGACCTCAACTAAGGTCCATAGGAAATGAATGTGTACCACTACCTCCCAAATGAAAATTCATGCCCCTGATGAACCTATGAATCCCGACTTACTCATCTTACATGTATGGATGTAAGTCCATAATTGACTCTCATACTCTGCTATTGTCATGGATGCCTGATATAGGTCATGGAAATCATCTATCCTCTGCTAAATAAACCTCCTAGATAAGTATCTTCTCCCGAAACTGCTCCTCAAAGAGAGTCTAGTAACTATATCTCTAAGTCTACATGGAGCTTCGTCTCCTCAATCCTCCACCAGACACCTACTCCATCCCTCAAAATATGAATCAAAACATGAGCCTTCGTATTTCTAGTACATGGGAAAATATTGAAGCACCCGCTCAAGATCACTAACCAAGCCTCTTCCTGAAAACCACCTGTATCACTAGAATAATGAGACAAGCGTAGCTTCAAGATCTCCCTGATATGGTCTACAACTGATGATTGTCGACCCCTAAGTCTCTTTGCATGCTCCTCCCTTAGTCTAGGGCTCCGAGATCTATCTATGTGTCCTAAAACCCTATATCTATGTCCTCTCTTAATTAATCCACTCTATCCGACTCAACGTGGGATTTATCTCGCCCTATGCTCATCACCGTGTCATGGAGATGCATGAACATCTACCGATGGCTCTCTATCATGTTTGGTCGGTTGTCCTTCTAAATATCCTCTCTGCGTATAAGTGGCATTAACATCTTATAGCATCTGTAATATCCGAGGCAAAATAAGCTGCTACGGCTTTATCCGGAGGTGGCAAGTATAGGTCTACGTGCAAGAACCCCTCATCTTCCACGCCTCCTACACAGACCAAGGTGAGAGTTAGTTCATCATTCTAGGTTTTGTTTCAGTTTTCTAAGGTTTGTTATATTATACAAATATCATACAATGTTGTTTTCTAGGTTTAGATTTGCGCTAGGTTTAATGTTCATGTTTTGTGTTTTCAAGTGTGCCCAAGGGTCCAAGAGTTGAACCCACAACTCTAATACCAAGTGTAACACCCACAAATTTACCCACACAAAACCCAAGACAAACATAGGTCATACTAGAAAAATTATGGAATTTTTTTTTTTGAAAACCCACTCACAACATTAGGTTAAATTTACGGTCAACACTTTCTCATTTTAAAATTACATTTAATTAATATTATTAATTTCCAAATGAGGGTCCACAATCCCCTTAGCTTCCTTATTAAATAATTTTAAGAAAATTTCTCAATACCATTTAATAATTTAATTAGTTTATGGCAAGGCTTAGACTCCTCTCTTTTTTTTAATACAATTAAATTCAATCTTAGTTATACACAATCAAATTAATTTCAAAAGTATTGTGGTCTAGTTATTTAAATAATAAAGTTTTATTCCACCAACAAAGGGGTCAAGGCTTGCATTAAATAAAAAGTCTATAATAAACATTTGGGTTAGAAAAGTAAAAGTAATCACCCCCTACACCACTTAAGTGGCCCCAAAAAAATCTACCCATGCATTTTAATTTAAAAATAACCCACCCACTTCTCACCTACTTTTTGTAGGGATGAATCTCATCCATTAGATGGATTCATTTAGAGCCCTTGGATTTAGGGATCCAACTAACCCTAAACTTGGTTATGAAAGACTCTTTTTCAATTCATTTGTCTTATTGTTTCATTTCTTATTTTGTAGGTTTGAGGAGAAAGGAGGTGGAAGCCATGGGAGACAAGCTCAAGCTCATGGAGGAACAAAAATGTTCTTTTATTGGGGATTCCATTTATACCCTCATCTAGGGTTTGCAAGTATTTTTATTATTTAAAAGAAAAATATTCTTTATTTGCATTTTCCCCATTGGGCCTATGGCATTTTGCCCTATTTTAGTGAAATAGGTAGAATAGTGTATATATACACATGGGTATAAATACACACACACACACACACACACACACACACACACACACACACACACACACACACACACACACACACACACACACATTTGTATATGTATATAATTGTATTAAAATTTCATTTTATTTATACCCGAAATCAAAATACAGGTATTATTGAATACATACATACATACATACATACATACATACATACATACATACATACATACATACATACATACATACATACATACATACATACATACATACATACATACATACATACATACATACATACATACATACATACATACATATACATACATACATACATACATACATACATACATACATACATACATACATACATACATACATATATATATATATATATATATATATATATATATATATATATATATCACACACACACACACACACACATCAAATTTAAAAGCCACTTTGGATGTGGGTGAGAGATAACATAGCTCGTAAGAAGTGGAAGGGCCGACTGTGCTAAAAATTCAATCGACCAGTTTTGTTATGATAAGCAAAGTATATAGGGGTTGGGGGAAGGTCGCTAATCCCACCCCCATCCCATTGATTAATGGATTGGGGGTGGGGTGGTGACCCTCCCCCAATCCCTTACCCTTATAACAATAAAAGAAATAGTGGCCGTGTGGGTATAACCCCATTAGGCCCCAAAATTTTCATTTTTTTATAAATGTTTTTTTTTGTTAACTTTATTTTATTATATAATATATGCAATATAAATGTATACACATACAATATTTACATATTTACAATATATATATATATATATATATATATATATATATATATATATATATATATATATATAAATAACTATTTCTAAATACATTTTAATTGGGTTATTAGTATTAATAATATGATTATTAAATTTTATATTATAAAACATGTAGGTTACTAATAAATTTATTTGTATAAAAGATTCAAGTGTCTATATATTTATATATATAATATAAATTTATATTATATATACATCTATATATATATATAAACATACTTATATAGTTATTTCTCCAACATGATCCTTTGATACAAGTTTTGAAACTAACTTCATTACTAGGTGTTAGATAAAAAAGCCTTTCTTTTGGTAAAAAAATAGTTTAGATAGTTATATATGTGTAAATCCAATTTTAGCCATTATCTAAGTCATAACAAGATGGTTTGGAGATTTTTTTAGGATCATTAGTTTGAGTACCTAAGTTTGAGTAAGATGATTTGGAAATTTCAACCTATTCATTCAAAGGTAAATTTGAGGAAACTTCCAAAATTTATGGTTCTTTCTAATACACAAATAAGAAGATTTCATTCAAAATACAAGATACTACAAAACTAATTTCTTCCAAGTTAATTTTATTTATCAAGTACAAAAACTAATTCCTCATTTTATTTCAACCTTTTCACTTAATACAATAAGGGTAACTATTTCTTTCAACACAACATGCAAGTTGTCAACCATTTCAATTAGATAGTTTATCACAAGGTTTTCCAATATGTTTAAAAATGAACAACACACTTCTTGAAGGTAATGAAACTACTAACTTGAAAGTAAAGTTATTTTCATTTCAATCACATTTCCATCATGTCAAGAACTTGTCACTTCTACACTAAAATAGTTTCTCTTTCCAACAAGCAAAGAAGTAATATTAAATCTTTTACTTTCATTTCCAATGAGAACTAATATTACAATTTTGATAAACAAAGCAATTAATAACTCCACTTTAAGAATACAAGTTTACAAGACCTCCATACACAATGGAGACAACATGATAAAATGTTTACAAAGGTATTCTTGGTCCTTTCCTCCAAATGCAACAAGAAACATGATTCCTCCTTTGAGCTCCACCTTCTACCAAGATCAAACACAACAACCAAAATTGGGGAGTAGGCAACACTCTCCACCCAACCAATACTCCAATGAGGAAGTGAAGCCTACTTCCTCATTGGCCCCCAAGCCCCAACAATGAAACAATATGGAATATTTGACAACCATTGGCAACAAAATACAAGGCTTCCACATTTACTTTCAAACCAACATTCACACAAGAAAATAACCATAAAACATTCATTTTTACACACATAAACTTCCCAAAATAATGGATCTATAGTCAAGCCAAGTAGAGAAAGGAATATGGGGATTCCTTGTGCCTCCCAAGGGTTTGGGTGCCCACAAACCTCCAAAACTCAATCAACCCCAAAATATCTTATGCCTCCCTACAAGTAAAATATCTCTTATGCCTCCCTCACTCTTATGCCTCTCTCTCTCTCTCTCTCTCTCTCTCTCTTATGCCTCCCACAATGAACAAAACAATAAGACAAGCACAAGGTGGGGCACCCAACCCACTCCCTCCTAAATACCCAAGAGAAAACTCTTATGCCTCCCAAAAAAATTTATCCCCATTTCACTTTCTCATACACATCCTAAATCCATTTCACTACCCAAAAAATCATGCAATAAAACATTCATTCAACACATAAACACACAAAGAAAGAGAAGAAACCAAGGGTGAAGACCCTACCTTGCCATAGCAAGAATCCACTCTACAAGAAAGTTCCAAAAATTCTCCAAGCCCAAGAAATTCCAAGAAATATTCAACTCCAACAAGCACTTCCAAAAAGAAAGCACCACCAAAGAATGGGAGACCAAAAAAACAAGGCAACTAACCCCAAAATCTCACAACACTAGAAATAAATAGAAAAGAGGAAGAGGGAGATGATGTGGCTCCATGTAGGATGCCACATAATTTCTTCTCCATCCCACATCACCAAGGTAAAACCCAAACCCCAAAGCATAATAAATTGGTGGTTGGGGAAATGACCACCCCCTTACACACTCAACCCAAATCCACACCCCTTAAGGACAAAATTAAATACCCATGTAAGAAAAGTGCAATTAATTTCTCTTTTCCTTCATTAAAACACAAAATAGGACCTAAAATAAGTCCCTCACATCATAGGCTAAGTGGGTGGGTGAATTTAAGAGGTGTGGGACAAGCTTAGCTTGTCCCACAAGTCTCCAAAATAGCCTAGAAGGTCAAAATCCGAGTTTCACAAGGAATATTGAGTACACACAACCCCAAAAGAAATGAAAATCATTCCAATCCAACACACATTAATACTACCAAATCACATTTATTCCCCCTTTGTCACATCCTATTAGTACTAGTAAAACACTTTTAAATTTAACTTAAGAGGGGTGCTAAACAAAATTAATAAAAGTGACTCCACATACTAATAAAATAAAATAATTAAAAATCAAATAAATTCTCAAGACAAGTCATAAACTTACCCAAGGTCACATTTGAGGTCACTGTTGTTGAAATCAGCGGTACTTCCCGGATGTTGATCGATTTCTAGTTTGATCACCCTATGCATCCAAAGCAGATGTGATTACACAACATTGAATCCTCTTCCCAAGTGCGGGACTTGTAAAATGGAAGAGGAATCTCCAGATTAGAGGCTGGTTCCTCAACTCCTCCGATCAGCTATTTCACTTGCACAATCGCAGAGGCTTAAACTCATAAATCTACTCTAAATTCCAAGGAGACAGAGATAGAGAATGCAAAAAGAAAGAACTAATGCTAATAGGTGATGCACCAAAGAGTTGTAGACACACGATGCTGCATGAAATACACAATCCATAAGGAAACACAAAGACAAAAACATGCACAAATGCTCAAAATGTAATGAAAGATCAAGAAAGCAATGATAGATATATGAAAGGATTGAGGGATTTTAATCACGATCATATATCAACATCTCATATCCAATACAAGACATTACAAAGATCCAGAGGCAAGAAAAGGTGCTGCATTACATGGAAAGGTAAAATTTCTTCACAAATTCTGCCTTGGAGGAAGAAAAAGGAAGTCAGAGAGCTGAAAAAGTGTCTCTCCTTTGCAAAAATGAACTCATTCTTGCTTTTACAAAGGCAAACCACGACCCGGTGAGAGAGAGAAACACGGGAAAAGTGTAAGGGGTTCAACCATTGACCAAAATGCCATCAAAACAGCATGGGCACCTGCGACGAACCATTCCCGACATTTTTAACCATGCGCTTGGGAGAGAATGCGAGCCATTCTTCATCAAAAACGGTGGTTGAAACGTCATTTCGCTCATCACCACGTGCCAGATATGTTTTTCAATTTCCTCTCTCCAAAATCCATAAAAATGCAAAATTGACCTGGAATCTTGTAGAGAATTTCACCAACTTTCCATTGATATAAAGAATGTGAAAACCGAGCTCGGATCGAAAGATATGGCCATTTGAAGTTTTAGGGCAAAATAGGGCCAAATCGGGTCGATGGGAAATTTTTTTGAATTTTTTACCTTTTTGGTCATTTGGAAAATTTTCCAAAATTTCCTCGCACTCCGTCACTCTAGGTGCCACGTGGCAGCATCTCATTGGCCGCTGGCCTTTCAGGGGAAATTTTTTCCAAAAACTCCGCCGAGCTATAACTTTAAAAATACATGGAGTTAGGAGGAAAACTTTACCTTTTAAAAGCTGAGAAAGAGCTCTATCTAGTGGTGCCATTTCCGTAAGGTTTTGAGTGCCTCGAAAAGTAAAATTTTGTGACTGAGGCACAAGAGAGGGAAGAATGGGAGGAGTTAGCCACAAAATGAGCAGGGGGCACATTTTGGATAACAATTTTGGCGACTCAGAGGGGTCATCTGCCTGCTGGATGAAGTTACCAATTACTTGAAGCATCCATTGGGCATGGAGTCATGAGTCAGAGCCTGCAAACTGATTTGAACTTTGAAAACCTCCTCTCTAAGCCACTTGGAAACCCACTGAAATGGACTGTGCAAGAGCAAAACCAGCACCACAAAAACTTTGTACAAAACTAAAGCTCATACATGCTCCAAAATGGAACACGCAGAGTGTGCACAAGCACTTCTTCTACTGAAAGAAAAACTACCTATCCTACTCTAACTGGAAGTAAAAGTGGGCTAAACAAACCCCTACAACCGGTTTGGAGAAATAGCTTCCTTTCTCAAAAGTTACAACCATGCAACCGATTTGGCACCGAACATGGCTGATTGATGAGTGGAAAATCAACAAGAAGCGGTCTTCTACCCAAATCATCAAGGTGTCAATTGAAAACAAATCCAAACCTCTTTTAGTTGCTCGCATTTGATCAAGAGGTATGACAACTGATCCTTGGTACTTGGTAGCTCACCCTCATGCTTAGAAGAAAGCATGACTAGTTGTGACTTCTCCTTTGACTCCAATGAAGTCAAATACCTTATTGGGCAAGGCATGATCCATTTGATATGCCCATAGCTCTAATTTTCAACTCCAAAATGGAGTCTTCTTGTAGACATTCTTGGGTGGGTGATGTGGAAGCAATGGTAGGACTTTTCTCGCCTCTTTCTCTTCCTTCATGAAAACATGGAAATCTTCTATAGTGTGCAACTCCTCATTATTGATTGCAACATCCAATGAAATTGCTTTTGCATTGTTGTTACCTGCTGCAATACATTGATGGCTTTGGAGCTCCTCCATCAGAAGCTTTTGGAAGATCAAATTCTTCCAGCTTTGATTCAAGAGGCATGTTGCAAACCGTAGGCTATTGTCCTTGAACTCTTTTGTCCATGGCAACAAGTTCTTGCTGTTGGAGAACGAATGGTGAAGAAGGAAACATGGTAATTTCAGCTAGCTCTTCATCTAAACATTCTTCTAAGTCTGATGGCAAATCAAACTCTCAATGTCTTGTCAGTAGAAAAGTCTCTACCTCTTGTATGGTGGCCTCTAAATCTGCATTTTCTTCACCCCGTATAACTTCATTTTCAAACATGAAACTTGTCAATCCAAACTCATCCCAAAATCAGATTGTTGGAGAGATGAAGTGGGAGAGAAGCATGAAATTTCTTGTGCCTTTTGCTCACAATTTAGACCTGTTTTGTTCACCTCCTTAATGGCTTCATCAATCAAATCAGCCCCTTCAAATGAAAGCAAAAACATATCAATAATGCTTCCTTCTTCTACTTTGTTGTAAAACTAACTTGACCTCATCCATTTGCTCCTCAAAGATGGGGTTTTGAGATGGTTTTCCTTCCTTCTCGATGGCTGATTTTGCAGTGTAAACTGGATCAACATTTTCTTTGGGCAAAGTATCAACATGGACACCCAACTCATCACCAACAAACTGCTGTTTTTCTCGCTTCACTGCTGTTATAAAATCAGCCTTGTTTTCCACTTGTTCTCCAACTTCAACATCCTCTATTGGTTTCACCATCAAGGGGATTTTTGTAATCCCGAATTTAAGAGCCCAACTCTTCAGACTTTGACTTTCTTCATCCTTGTTTGGCTCTTCTTTCGCTGTTTTTTCTTGATTTGCATTCTGATTTTTATCCTCCCAACATGGATTTGGGAATGCAAGAGGAGAAGTGGATTGTAACTCAATTGATTTTGTAATTTTTGTGGTGGTGGAGGAGGTAGGAACTCTTGTTTCTTTAGAGGGAATGGCTATTTGGAAGGGAAAAGGACAAAAGAATTGAGATGGGGTGGAAGACTAGGGAATGGAGAAATGGATTCAACACTTGGGACAGCAGATGGAGAGTTTAAAACTTGACACTGCTGAGATAAAATAGATTGGGAAAGAGGGAGAGAAAAGGCATGAGATGGTGTGCTTACCTGTTGACAAGGTTGTTGAATACTCCTCTCATACACCTTTATTCCTTCAGTCCACTTTGCAAGTAATGGTAGTGTTGTAATCATGAAGTCTAGCTTCTCTTGAGGGCTGTAATGCCTTGGAAAAGGTCCCACCCATGGACAAGGTGCTCTACAACCGATTCTAAATGCTTTCATTTGTGCTTGAGCCCTGGATTGCACCATGTTTACCTCCATCTTTTGGATTTGTTCCAACAAATCTACATTTTCTTCTTGACTGCCCTCACAACCAACATACCCTTGTGCTTGACATGCTTCATATCCAAACTGACTTTGGCACTGCTGCTCATATGGGTAGACATGCTGATTTTGAATTTGATCAAAATGCTGATTTGGAGGATTTGTAAAACATGTTGGAGGTGTGATATACTGCTGTTGTAAATGTGAATTCCATGATGGAAATGAAGTCATGATTGCACAACTTCATGGAATGGAAAAGAATGAAAATGATGGAAAGAAGAATGGATGGAAATGAATGGAAAATAGGTCTGCAACTTAGAGAATGAGTTGTTTACTAGATGGAGTCGCTAGATGTGCTTTTGAAAGTGCCTCCAAAAGGCTGAATCTTTAACAGGAACACACCAACCTGTCAAAGATAAAGTGGAAGACCTCTAAGGTCCCACCGGCGTGCCAAAACTGTTGTTGCAAATCAGCAACACCCCTGGATGTTGATCAGATTTCTAGTTTGATCACCCTATGCATCCAGTGTGATTGCACAACATTGAATCCTCTTCCCAAGTGTGGGACTTGTAAAATGGAAGAGGAATCTCCAAATTAGAGGCTGGTTCCTCAACTCCTCTGATCAGCTATTTCACTTGCATAATTGCAGAGGTTTAAACTCCTAAATCTACTCTAAATTCCAAGGAGACAGAGATAGAGAATGCAAAAAGAAAGAACTAATGCTAATAGGTGATGCACCAAAGGAGTTGTAGACACCTGATGCTACATGAAATACACAATCCACAAGGAAACACAACACAAAACATGCACAAATGCTCAAAATGTAATGAAAGATCAAGAAAGCAATGATAGATATATGAAAGGATTGAGGGATTTTAATCACAGAACATATATCAACATCTCAGATCCAATACAGTACATTACAGTGATCCATAGGCAAGAAAAGGTGCTACATTACATGGAAAGGTAAAATTTCTTCACAAATTCTACCAAGGAGGAAGAAAAAGGAAGTTGCAGAGTTGAAAAAGTGTCTCTCCTTTGCAAAATGAACTCATTCTGGCTTTTACAGTGCAAACCATGACCCCAGGAGAGAGAAATGCGGGAAAAAGTGTAAGGGGTTCAACCATTGACCAAAATTCCATAAAAACAACATGGGTTCCCCGATAGACCCATTCCCTGACATTTTTAACCATGTTGGGAGAGAATTCGAGCCATTCTTCATTAAAAACGGTGGTCAAAACGTCATTTCTGCTCATCACCACGTGTCGGAGACATTTTTCAATTTTCTCTCTCCAAACTCCATAAAAATGCAAAATTGACCCTAGAATCTTGTAGATAATTTCACCAGCTTTCCATTGATATAAAGAACGTGAAAACCTGAGCTCTGGATCGAAAGATATGGCCATTTGAAGTTTTAGGGAAAACAGGGCCAAATCGGGTCGGTGGGAATTTTTTTTGAATTTTTACCTTTTTGGTCATTTGGAAAATTTTCCAAAATTTCCCCGCACTCCACCACTCTAGGTGCCACGTGGTGGCATCTCATTGGCCGTGGGCCTTTCAGGGAAATTTTTTCCAAAAACTCCGCCGAGCCATAACTTAAAAATACATGGAGTTAGGAGGAAAACTTTACCTTTCTAGAAAAGCTGAGAAAGAGCTCTATCCAATGGTGCCATTTCTAGAAGGTTTTGAGTGCTTGAAAAGCAAAATTTGTGACTGAGGCACAAGAGAGCGAAGAATGGGAGGAGTTAGCCACAAAATGAGCAGGGGGCACATTTTGGATAATAGTCACCCCCCAATGGGGACCTCCAAACAAACAACATACAACAAACAATACACATGTTGCCATGATGACTTGTTGGCAATACTCCATATTCCTTCACTGTTGGTCTCCTATCCCCTTTGGTTTATTGTGTTGCGAACACCTACAAAAAGTCAAGACAATACCTTTTTGGCCTTGTGGCCATATTAACGACATCAAAATAGTAAAAATACATGCATATACATATAATCAATTATCGTAACTAAACCATCTCAAAACAAGTAATTTTCCATTGTTCAAAATTTTAATTATTTTAATTTCATTAATTTATCAACTAGCAATCAAATCATGAAATCAAATACATCATCTAGCATCATGTAATTATCGAATTAGATGCCTCAGTCCAATATAATCTCAAAATCAACAATTTGATATATCCAAACATGCATATAATCCATCCTGTAACTCATGTCATAAGTCTAACATCCATATTGTCTATCAATTAACTAATCAAAATAAAAATGTCCATTTGTCAATATCTAAACCATGATAGGAATGTCCATAACTCTAATCTATAATAAGTAGAATCATAATCGTATAAATGTGGAAGAGGGGTGGGCACTACAAATGTGTTCCCAAGACTAGTGCAATGCTCTTAATGCCTTTCTTATTGCATATTATCATGAAGTAGAACTATATACCTTCACAATTAATATAACCTAGTATTTTAAAACCACCCAAGGCTTGCAAAACCTTCCATACAAGTTGATCTTTGAAAAGAGACAATTTCACAACTTTGACTGGGTTGTCTAGTATAATGCGGAGAATTTTTACATACCAACAATGTATAGGATTGAAAATGCAATAGATAAGGTTAGAAGGAATAAATAATGTTTGAGCTCGATGGAGGTCCACTAGTTTCTTACGATCTTTATCATTGATCTTATCTTTCCCCAATCTATGAATTCTATCTCATTATTGATGGTGGAAATGACCTAGATATTTAAGGCTCAAAACACCATATCACCTTATCTCCTTTTACTTAAATTACAAATGTGATGACATTAAAAATAACATCATTGAAATCATACTTTTAGAGTCTCTCATAGACTTAGGATCTACCCTATTTGTAAAATTGGAGCCATGAAAATTAATTTCCTTTAGAGGCTATTCTTGATGATTTTCTTAGTAAGTTAACACATCATTAATTCTCAAGTCATTGTAAACCTCACAAACATGGATTTTGAAGTAAGTATCAATAGAGTCTTTGCTTAGTTGTGCTAATGGAGTACATGAATCCTTTCTCACTTCCCAAGAATTTGGCTCATAATTATTTATGCATGAAAATAATAAGTCTACACATTTAGTGAGATATGGAATTCAATCACCTTATTGAGACTATTTTTGGCCAAGTATTTGAAAATTTTGAATGTGTCTAGTATAGTCAACTTGTCTTGAAAGATATCAATTTCAACATGTTTATTTTATAATTCTTTAATCTACAAGAAGTTAGTTTACAATGTGGAACATGGCTCAAAGACATGGTACTAAAACATCATTTTATTTCAATAATGGAAACGATTAAACTTATATCACTAAGAAGTTGCGCACTTAAAATATATTGTCCAGGAAGCTAATTTTTTTAGGGGATTGTCTATAAGTAGGCAAAGTAGTATAGTTGAGTTCATGCATATTTTGAATGAACCACTTTTTCTATCTTTGGAGGAATTTTACAAAGAATGAGTTAGTGTATTAATAGGCTTCAAAAATGACATGTCTACATGAGAGATAGGTGTGAAGTGAATTGACTCTAGGTATCCCATTTTGAACAACTCATTAGCATCATATTCTATGTCCTCTATGACCCATTAGAGACGAAAGTTTGTTATTTGTTGTAATGTCATTCTATAGAAGTATCGGTAATAAACATTAATCTTGTTGACACAATCTTCCCAATAATCCTCCATTTTAGGTTAATAATACTGCTTATTGTCATATGACCTCCTGGAAGAGTAGGAATCTAGGTTTAATGATCCTAAGGAAGCTTCAATATTACTCGAGTCTTCAACATTCCTATAAGAGTAGATACACAACCGACTTCCACAATTAGAAACAAAGTGTAAAGAGAAACTAACTTATGTAAGTCATGTGAGACATGCTAGTAGCCTCGAGTGCCTAGAGCGGATGATGACCTGCCAAGCTCCCCGCATATAAAAGATAAACATATTAATGCGTACATGTTCACGTGAAACATTATACACAAACATTAAAAATGTGTATTTAATAATAAAAGTGTAATCAAATGAAATTTGAAATGTAAGTAACTTGAAACTTACGTCTATAACACGCCCAAACAGTAGTAGCTAGCATGTCGATCTTTGGATGTGTCCTTCACCAGCTCTTGTTGTTTACAATAATTTTTTTATTTTTTACATGTATGTACATGACATAATCAAATACATATATATTAAAATCTCAAATGAATTAAACTATTGATATATATTTATATTAAATTTTTATTTGACATTTACCCGTGAAAGACCAAGATCATTGGTACCAGCCCAAAACATCCACCATCATCCCATGTAGAGAAAATAAATCTTGTGATCCAACAAATGATGTCTCATTCATAGTGCATACAACACCACATGATCCACAATGGTGTGGTGCGCTAGAATTGACGCCTCCACCAACATCACCAGATGCAATCTAGTCACTATGTTGGGTCAGAGTGTTAGTGAGCTCCCTTAATGCATGTAGTGTGTCAATCTCCACAATCTCCTTCACTGTAGGAGGGATAATGAAGGCAATGGGGTTTTGGGGCATGAGGGATCCTTGGTTGACCAACGTGTGCACTAGGTCTACTCTGTGCAGAGCCACCTCTTCGCCCATAAAACTCAGAAAAGTTAAAATAATTTGGGACCTCATTAAGCACAAACTCGCAATATAATTTCTTCAAAAAAGAGAGGAACCTCATTGTTGTTGCATGGTGGATAATAAAAAACCATCCACCATCGGTCCCAAAAAAATTTCTTGATTCGGTCATCGTGGCACCAATGGATTGGGAACCGTTTGCAAAGTAGTTGAGAGGGGGCATTGGTTTTCGGTCGATAAATAATACAAAATGTGGTATTTTGCAATTTTTAGTCTTTTACGGTTGCATGGGATAATTTATTTGTTGAACACCGCCTATAATCACCTCTAAACGTATTCCATTTATCTATTTGTTTAGTTACAGAGTCGAATTCGCCAATAAATGTTTCGCAATGTGTTGGCAAAGTCATGTAGGATGTATTTGTGGAACGATTTTGTCTTATTGTCTAAATAAGGTTCTCAATGGCAATTTTATTTTGTCAGATTCTTCCAACGATATTAAATTGTGTTCTTGCTTTGTTCATGGGACGTAAGGAGCCACAGGAGGCAGATCTACATTTGGAGGAGGGTTTTGAGGAATGTTTGGAGGGTTTTGAGGAATATTTAGACGGTTTGCAGGATTACGAGCTTTCCGAACAACTGACAAAACAAAAAAATTGTATACATAAACAAAAAATTGAAAAACCCATGAAAATCACAAAAATTAACCTAAAATGCAAGAAATTTGATCAAAATTGAGGGCTTACCTCTTCGTCTTGGTGACATCATTGAAAATTTCGTGATCTAGAAGTCTGAAGAGCAATTTGTAGGGGTTTTCAAAGCTCGAGTGCCAATAGTCAAGGAGAAATCGTAGTTCGTAGGGGAAAATGGGGAAAATGAGGGGTCGCGGGTCTATTTTTTTGTCTCAGAGGACCACGATCGCGGTTTTAGGTTCAGAAATCCCCAATCATGTAGAAAAAGTCTGTGATTGCGGTACGTGAATTTTAGGTTTTTATGTCCACTTATTTGTCCACCAACTTGCTGCACTTACCTAGGATTCATCTCAAATAGAAACAACTTCGATGTAATTCAAAAATTTTCTAATAAGTATTTTTTGAGGGTTTTTTCAAGATATTAAGTAGTTGTATTGGTGATTTTTAGATTAGGGGTTTGAATTTTATATTAGATGTAATAAGTGTTGTTAATATCTTTTTGTTTTTTAATTAGGTAAATATGTTGGTTTTTAAGGGGACCTAAATCCACAAAGCTTACAAAGGAGAAAATATATATCAATGAGGATAAAAAGAGTAGCCTCTCTTAAGCAACTAAGAGAGATACCACCAATAACAACACACTAACAAACATACAACAAGTACAACATCAAACCATCGTATCCATGAGGCTCTAACCCATGGGATATCAATTGTATTATAAGGGAGTTTTAACATTTTTCCCTTTCTTGTTATTCCCCATAGTAATCCATCCATCATCAACATTAGGATCTACCTTTTCTTTAGAGTGATTCATGATGATAATCTCCCGATTCTCGCTATGCTCATGAGATAAAGACACGGTAGGAAAGGAAATGGTATATTCTACTTCAACATGAGGTGTAGCCTTACCATCATGAGTGGTTGAAGGAATGGCCTTCAAAATCATTGTATCAGGAAGATATTCATTCTTAGAGTCCACCTCATAATCACTATCCGATTTGCTATTAACAACTAAATGAATAAGGTCAGAATTCTTAAATCACAAAGGTCTACCAACTAAGTGACCTATGGAGAAACAAGTCCTACACCTAAAAGGAAATCCTTCATAATTCAGAGCTTCGATCCAAGTACGATCCTCTATTATGAGATTAATGGTAGATAGAAAATCATCTAACGTATCCATATCAACAAAAATATGGGAATATGTGGTAAAATTGAATAGAGATGTCTTTGGATCAATGGCCAGACATTTACCCAAGGCATCCCCTATTGAAATTAAGCAACTTTCACTCCAAAAATGGAGGGGCAAGTAAGGAAATCGGACCCAAATCGGTTTGACATTAAATGTTTCGGTCCACCGGGTTGAACTAAGGAAACCTTGGTTTCATAAGAAGGAAATGAGACTTGAAATCCCAAACTTTACCAAATATCAAATCTCTATCAATATTTTTGTCAAAAACTATAATGAAATAAACTCTAGCTATGGGTTAAATGTTTATTTTACCTTCCATAAGAAGCTTCTCGTGATTTGAAATCCAATCACGAAGAGAAGGGAGGCATGGGAAAATGTTATCAACCCGAAAATGAGCCTATTACTCTTGAAAAATGTTTATATTGAAGAACTTCAGCCCCAAATGGATACATTTTAATTGAAACAATAAAGGAGAGCAAGGTTTGTAGAAGGAACATGTTAATATCTTTTTGTGATTCTCAATAAAAACTTCATTTTTTTAATAAGAAAATAAAACTAAAATATTATAATTAAAATAACAAATTATGCTATCTTTTAAATTAAAAGATGAAACATCCGAAACTAAAACGTAAAATTTGTAATTCTATAAAAAAATATATTCAAAATAAATTCTAATTTATAAAATGTAAATGATGATAAAGTTAAATTTGTCTAAGTAATTAACAAAAATCCAAAATTTTAAGCAATTTCGAGTTATAAAATGAAAAAGGAAAAACAAATCAATTTATTGTTGTAATGTTTAAATGAAATTAACATAACTTGGTTTCTCTAAAATACAAAATGCATGTTTGATGGCTCTAGGTTACAGGTGACTGTTATCAAATAAAATATAAAATGACTATAATTCTTATACATCATATTGTCCATTGGATCAGACATTTATTATTTTATAAATATATTAAATCATAATAACATAGATTTCAAGAAGAAAATCCTCAAATAAATCGAAGGGCCCTTGGTTCATTGGTGAAGTTGATTGGCTTTGAATAACCCTACTAAGGATTAATTCATGCCGAGTGTAAGTCTTGAAGATACCCAACATGAGAGTTGAAATATTTGAGGCTGGATTGTGCCTTGGGTGACTTTGATGACATGGATGCTCCTTACTCATAGCTACTTAAGCTAAAGGTGATCACTAGTTTAGTTGTTTGCTTACTTGTCATTGTAAATTTGATATATGCTTCCTCCAAGACATAAATAGAGATGCCAACATTCTCGTGTAATCTAGTGCCTAATTGAGTACACTTCTCAATATAAATAAATAAATTCCAAAATAAATATTAAAATAGATTATAAGAACCACATATATTTATGTCATAAACATTACCACTTTTAAGATAGAAAATATAAATAAATAATTGCCTCTGTCTAATTTTTAATATCTGTGTGTGTGTGTGTGTGTGTGTGTGTGTGTGTGTGTGTGTGTGTGTGTACACTTGACCATTTTATTGATATTTAAACTTAATTTCTCATGTTCTAAATGAAAGAAATAAAAAGTTGAAATCGATGTTGTTGGACATTTTATTATGTCGGTTTTTATTTCTAATGTGATTAAAATAATAGTTATATATAAAGATTGGTATACATTGCTAATCTAATAATTACATTTTAAATATTTGTAATGTATTTTATTTTATTTTCATGCTCATTTGATAGATCATATTAGTGGTGCAATAAAAATTATATATTAAATTGTAGATATTTAATCTTTGTATTGTAAAACCGAGTTAATTTCTAATGTTTGAATGTTTAAGTATATATTTCTTATTCATACAAACTTGGCTTTGGTCAGTACATCATTTTTGTCACAACATATCAAATCGTTCACACCACATGAGATGAAGAATACACATAAAATAATGAATCAAAATTTAATATCATATGTTACAAAACATGTCTACATCATCTACCGAAATACAACGGTAGTACTCCTCAAACCCGAAAACAAAATCTCTAAATTTAGAAACTACAATAACGCCCGCAAATTTTCGCCCAATAAACCCAACATAAAACATAGGTTATACTAGTAAAATTATGGAATAATTTTTATTATTATTAAAAGATGGATGAAACGTTTAGCTAAACCCTTAGTTAATAACTCGTCATCACAAAATTAAATAAATAATAATATTAAATAAAATAATCGATAAGTCTATGGTTGGGTTTAAAATATTTCATTCTATTAATCCTAAATAAATTTAATACCTAGGTTCCTAAGGTCATGCAAAATTAAATAATTAAAGTCCAAGTCAAAATAGTTCTTTCATTTATACTAAGCAAATAAATTAATTCTCCATTGCAAAAGAAAACTAAACTAATAAGGGTAGAGTTTATTTAATTAAATTCAAGGATAAAAGACAATAAAATTAATTACTTTCAACACACACTAGTGGCCCCTTTCAAAAAGGAGACCCATGTGATCAAATGATCACTCCACCTACCCCCACCTAACTATTGTAGGGGACAATCTTGGCCCTTGGATGGAAACAATATGGACCATTGGATGGGGAATTCAAACTAACCTAAAAATCCTTAAGGGAGTCTTTTATTCTTTTTTTGTTCATTTCATTCATTCTTTGTTTTTGTTTTGCAGGTTAAAGGATGAAGGAAGAGGAGGAAGCCATGGATGAAGGAGGTTGCAAGCTTGGGGATGGATATACACATCCCCCAAATATTATTTATTTTATTTTCATTATTTTCTCTCCTACCCTATCCAAGGGATTGTAGATTTCTCATTTTTATTGAAAACAAGATTTAAAAGAATACCCATTTGGGTATTTTACATTTTCCCAAAAGATCTAATTCCTTATATTTGAAGTTATAATGCTTAACCCCACCTTATATATATCACAAACAAAGCATTGTTTACAACCAAGATGTCATGGTTTTAAAGTTGCAGAGCTTGTAGCAAAAGGACGATCGTAAGAGAGAAAATGTGGTGGATAAACATTTATTTTTTTAGCTTGTCGCGGTCGGGGGGGTTCGGCTCCCACTTCCCAACCAAACAAAGTCAACCCGAGGGAGTTTACCCTAAAACAAAAAAACTAAGACTCCATTCTTACATGGCCGCACTTTGATAAGTGTTAAATTCCCCCAATGAAAATCTTAAAATATGTTTTCCCCCTTTTGTAAGGGAAATATTCATAATGTATATGATGTATATAAATTTTATAATAAATTTATATAATTAATTATATTTTTAATTAAAAATGTATATATACTCTTATGAATTTGATTTATATATAACAAAAAAACTCAATATCAATTCATTTAGAATAGGAAAGATAAGGCAAGAATTGCAATAATTTCTACCCATTAGAAGAAAGTGGTAAGTGGACAAGCTAATAAAATTGCTTACTCAAGGAGTTTTAAAAATTACCCCCTACAACTAGTTTAGAAATACATGTAAAGTTTAAGCCCTTCAATCTACTCTCTTTCAAGGTAACAAAATAACCATCCCATTTCATAATCTAAAGCAAACCAACAAAATACTTGTTTCTTCCCAAAATAGAGTCTAACAACATTACAATAATTTTGGAAATGAGAGTATATCAACTTGGGTATATAGAAACAAACTTATATTAATAAAAGTATATCCATTTCATCTACATTAAAATCTTCATTTCTTCCAAACAATACAATCTTGATAATTTCCTTTCACAAGACTAACCACATTTGACATTTTAACTTTCTCAATTCACACACTTTGAGAGTTTACAAGGTAACATGATTTCCAAAGAATACAAAAACTTTACCACCACTTACAATTTTTACAATGCATCCACTCAAAGTGGGAGGTATAAAATTTGAATGAATTACAACAAGGTTACCAACAAATCCAATTTTCAAGTCTTCAACATGTAGGTCCTCTCCACAAAAGTAGCTCCAACTTTGGCATGCTTCAACTTCACAATGAGATCACAAAACAAGGAAGGGGGAGTAGGCAACGCTCTCCACCCAACCTTAAATCCATTAAGGAAGAAGCCATTCCCTTAATGGCCCCCGAGCCCCAACCAAGGAACCATGAAGGGCATTGAACAACATTGACAACTATCACAAAGAGGCTTCTCAACAAAACACACATACAAGACAAGCAACACCACCAAGTTCACATAACCAACAAGTTTACACATACACATCAAAACAAAGGTTTGAGGATCAAACCAAGTAGAGCAAGGGATATGGGAGACCACCTCCTTATGCCTCCCAAGTGAAGTGGGAGTCTTTCCCTAAGCCTCCAAGTGCACAAAATAATCACACAATTCCTTATCTCTCCCTTGCAACAAGCAACAAATCCATGAATCCCTTTTCTCTCCCCATAGGCAAGACTCTCATTCACACTCCCACCAAATTTTCATGTCTCACATAACTCCCTTTTCCCTCCCCAATGGTCCCATAATCCCTTCTCAACACACCCAACTAAGGCCAACTACTCAACCAACCCACACAACACCATCACAAGACAAACATACTTTTAACAAGCACAACATTGCTTACAACAACAAAGTAACATAATAATAAAAGTGTGGAGAGCCTACCTCTCCATCAAGATCCAAGAATAAACTTCACAAGCCTCTTCAAATCCAAGCCAAGCACTCCAAAAGCTCCCAAATCCAAAAGTGCACAAGAAGCAAAATGAGCAAGTAACCCCCATTCCAACAAAAAGTCACAAATAAATAGAATTGGGAAGTGAGGATGATGAGGTGGCTCCATGTAGGATGCCACTTCATCATCCCCCATCCTCACACTCAAGTCAAAACATCAAAACCAAGAAACATCAATGCACAAGCAAGGACTATGACAACCCACATGGCTCAAAACTTGCACACCATGCTTTCAAGGACAAAAATAAATTTGGGAAGAGAGAAAGTGTAATTATTTTCCTTCTCCTACACTCAAATATGGACAAAGAAGTCAAAATTGAGCTTCCCAACCCATAGGTAAGGTTGTTGGGCCAAATTAAGAGGCATGGGACAAGCCTTGCTTGTCCCACAAGTCTCCAAAAGTGCCCCCAAGTCAAAATCCGAATTTTGAACTTGGGGTGGAGTAAAATAATCTCAAATCAACATAAATTATTCTTACACAAGGAAAACAAGATCCCATTATCACTATAAGACACTTCTCTACTTTGGTTAAACTAAACAAAAGGTTTAAGTCTAATAAACACACAATTACACATGCTAATAAAGTGACGATTTTTTCCAAATTTAAATACACAAAACATAAATAAACACATAAAAAAATTAATGAAAGGGACACAATCCACCCCATGGCCACATATGTGAAATCACCCCCATGGGAGACTTCCAAACAAGACAAACAAAACACTACACAAAACAACATTACACAAGTTGTCAATTTGGCCTCATTGCTCAATGCTTGACATCCTTCCGTGGTTGGTCCCTATCCCCTTCGATGTTTATGATAAAATTCCCTCTCGGCACACAAACAAATTACCTCTACGGCCTTTCGGCCGTATTAATATATATATCAATAAATCATATATATATATATATATATATATATATATATATATATATATATATATATATACATACATATATATATACTCCAAATTCATCATCCAACATTTAACAATTCTATTATCCATCAATATGCCAAAATCTAACCCTAACATTCATGAGATTACAATTATATTCCAACATCTCAAAAACATAACATGTCAGTGTAAAATCCATATCCTGAAAATCAACATGCATCTAATTGTCTAACATCACTATCTAGTGCATCATGATAAAACATAAACATCATAGTGTCAATAATCCACATATCAATATAATCTAGCATCTACTGATCAATGTATCATAATCAAATCTCTCGGACATCAATCCAATAGTATCTATATCAAGATAGAACAATGTCGAAGAGGAATGGGCACTACATATAGTCTAGATTTGAAAGTTTATTTTTTGAAAATGTACACTCTAAGTCCATGTCAACATATGTTAAATTTTCAAATCATAACCCAATAAAGGAAATGATGGTATGTGAAAGATGTTTTCATTGAAGAACTCGATGTTTTTTGGTTTTTTAAATGTTAAGGAGTTAAATACGGAGGTGGTGAAGGTGATGTCTAGTGGAAACATATGACATAAAATACTAACAATCGTACATGAAAATTATGATGGAAACACCAAAGGGTATGTAGAGATTGTTATCGACAAAAGTGCATCTATGTTGAGGGGTAACGGATATTTTAACTTTTATTTTCCCTCACTTTGTTGAGGATAGACAATTGAGACACCTCACAAAGTTGTGGGTCTTCCTATTGTGAGGTGAATCTTTGGGATTACAAGGCCGGTTCCTTCTTTGGATTATCCCTAAACTAAAACTCGGGGTTTGAGGGTTAAGGAGATGGATACAACTATGATGAATGGGGTGATACACCAAGAGTTATGAGGGCTTGGCTGAGAAACATGCACAATATAATGCGAATAAATGGAACAACACACGATCCAATGGGTTGTTGTTAATCCCAAAGATAACATGATTATGTTAATGGATTTCTCACAATAACAAGGCAGATAATTACACACTAAAATTAGCATAAACACCTATTTGCAACAAGGTAAATAACATAAGCAAGCTTAATAAATTTAGGGAATAAAATTCACAAGAATAACTATTGTAATGTAGACCACTATGAATTGTTGGAAAGGAAATAAACTAATTCTCATATAAGGATAATTCTGGCAACAATGGCTTCAACACTCAGTACATAAAAATTCCCCCTAGTGCATTGGAAAAACATGAATAAATAGGAAAGGGGGTGGAGCTGCAAGCTCAACACCCTCGGTTCCAACTACATCCGACTCTACTTGGAAGACTAAATTTAGCTTTCGATAAATAAAATAATAAAATCCTAAAATATAACATGCTACCTCAAGGCAAAAAGAGCCTTATCCTTCTCGGTCAAATTGATTTGACTTACTTTAACTTGGCATGAAATTGTAAGGCACTTTTGGGAATATTAAGGTATTCTATTATTAACCTTATTACAAAAAGCATACCATTGCATGTGAACATGAAAAAGGTGATCTGTGTCTCTTAGCTATATGAACATGAAAAAGGTGATCTATGTCTCTTAGCTATACCTCACCACATGTGCATGGAAAGTTATTTTGTTCTATTCTCCCCTTGACTATCATGCATAGTTGGTAATGATTAAAATAATCAAAAGGGGCCTAATGTGGACTTTAGGTTTAGAATTTATTATTCCTTCCAACCCCTTGCCATGCGTAATTACAATGATTAAAACCTTACAATAATTGGCCACTCCTTGACTATGTGCTTTATCTTCCAACTTGGTCCTATTATCATACCCCCTTTTCAAATGCAAACAATAATGTTAAAAATTCAACCATCTCTATCCACGTAGGGTTGAAAAAGAAAGTGGTAACTTTTAACTATGGTTTGGAATTTAGTATACCCCACTCGAGTTAGGGTAAACAACCTTAAAAAAACACTTGCACATTTTGGAAACTTCACAAAATGAAAGGAGGTGCTGGTGAAATTTTGATACATCCACTATCATTAAATTGAGATATTTGGTTTTTCATCCTATTATTCACAGGTTGAATTGTGCATTTGAGCTCACTGTGTATGAATCAACCACGTAGCAAGCTTGTGGGATCTACATTGATGCTTGCACCTGGGGGTTAATCTATTTGTGTCTGACTACCATGAATAATAGTGAAACCTCTGCATTTTTTTGAGTAATTGTAGATTTTACTTTTCTTTACCCCTGTGGCTTTATATTTTCATATCTGGACCATGTCTATGGGGTTTGTGTTTACTATTTTACCTGAGCATCCATTTAGAAAAATCGGGCTGGGAGCTTGTGTGTACTAGACATGTGTGTTCTTTTTGTTTGACTGAGATGTTATTTCCTTGCAATGGCCACTATGGGGTCTATTTTTTTTCTTTAGATTTAAATATGGTTTTTTTCCTTGCTAGCTCCATTTTTCTTTGGCCTTCATTTATGACTGGGCATTAATTGTTTTTACCTTCATCTTTCCTCTCTAATTTGTATTGTGCCTATGGGTGATCTGCCTAGATTTTATTCTTTTGGGTAACTCCCGGCCATGGTTGTTTATTCGAGCTTGATGGGTTTGGTTCTTCCTAATTGGGTGCCACCATTCTTTATTTCTAAGCCCTATAATACCATTTTCACAAAGTTTTGTTGACACTTGGCTATGATTTTATGGTTTCTTGCCATTAGAGGCCTTTTTCACTTTGTGGACTCTGTTTTGAACCCCTCCTCTTTAAGCTCGATTTGGATTTATTGCTTTTTGTGTTCTTGGCAATGTGTGTTTTTACGGCTGCCCTTATTTTTGTGATTAAATAGCTACACCTTCAAAACCTAGAACTATGCAGATTGGTATTGGATTCTATTTTATTTATATTCAAACTTAGTAAATTGTTGCCTTTATTTGCTTGAATTGCACTAGGGTTCACCTATTTCATGACTCATATTGAAAACCTCACTATTTCTTATTGCTTTGCACAACTCAAACAAGTCCCTTCATCATGAGTTTTATTGTCTTAGAATCATGTTAATAAACTTGATTTGCATTCATGTGTTGATTCCATAGTGTCATTTTTTGCCTTTGCTTTGCCATTTGTAATGCCCGCAAAACGACATTCAAGGAACACACTTCAACCCAACACTTAACCCGAAAATTGTGACTAATTTTTTTTTTTTAGTTATAATAATGTTACAAGGGTGCTTGACCCCTTAGGGTTCATTAACTTAACTTACACTACTAAACTCAGCTTTACGATTGAAGAACCAGGTCTAGTTAAAAGTTAACATATTTTCAAATTTATCTCCAAGGTCCATTAATCAATTATTCAATAGGAAGGTACCAAGGATTAATTTACTTAATTAAATATTTTCTTCTCTTTAAATAATGTTCAATCCTAACAAGGTTAACCTTATGTTAATTTATTTAAATTTATTATCCTATTACTTAGAGTCCTTTTGTGGCCTCATGCAAGTCTTTCTAAGAACAAACAAAGGATTACACTCTAAGGCAATATAAATGGCCCCATTCCCCAATTACACATACCCTTTAGGATTTAAAAATAAACATTTAAAATACGTTTCTACCTAACAAAATTAGGGTGAATTCTCCACCCTTAGATCAAATCAATCTTGGCCACTAGATCCTAGGGTTCCAAATTTAGCCCTAAAATCCTTATGAATTTTATCAAAGCCTTTTCTTTGTTCATTCTCCTCATTTGGTCTATTTTGTTTTGTTAAAATTTCAGGTTAGAGAGGAGGAAGCCATGGGAGCAAGAGAGGAAGAAGCTATGGAGGATTCTACAAGGAGGTATAGCTTAGATTTATTTAGATTAGTTTTATTAATGTAATCTATTCCATTCAAGGATTGAGAGGTTTTTCCTCTACCAATCTGGTTTTCATTTCAAGCTATTTGTATATTGGGTTATTAATTTGGGGCAAACCCTATCCCCATTGTTATAAATGAAAGAATGCTTTTAATCCACCATTTGTATGTTTTTATTATTCAAATCCAAGGGATTACCCTTTATTTACATGCTGGTGGTCATTAGTTAAATTTTACATCTTATAAATTAGTAAAAACTAGTTAAAATTGGCACACAGCATATCCACAAAGTTATGTCATGAGTGATAGAACGCCACCAACGGTCCTGGGACTGCCGTCCTACTGGGTGACAAACCGTGGATCGCCGCCTATTATTGAGCGGTGGTTTTGAGACCACCGCCTTAGCTTGAGTGGTAGTTACGGGACCACCGTTTTGCATAGGGCGAGAGGTCTTGTTTTTGAAAAACAGAACCTTTATGCTGAGATTTTCCCAAAGCCAAATTTTACTACAAGGTCCTAAATATATTCTGAACTTGATTTTATGCTCCTAAAGTTTCCAGTTTTGGGATTTAATGTCATTTGTTCATTCCTTAGTTAGATCTACTCATTTTAAAAGTGTTATCTAATCCAATAACACATATACTTTGCAAATTCATTCTATTATGTTCAACTAGTCTTCTTTCAAATTCCATAAGTAAAGAAAACTTAATCTACTTTTACATTGTTATTTTCTTAATACAAAATCAATATTTTCAAACACAATAAACTTCAAACTTGTTCTCTTGTTCCCATTTCTATGTAACATATGTATGTTCAAAATTACTATAACAACTTTATTTTTCCATTCCAATTTTACTATGTATACATTTTCAACATCTACAACATCTATATTTCTTATTTCACATTTATAATAAAACAACTTCACAATGAAAGTAAACTTTCATTTCCATTGAAATAGCTCATATATTTTAACACAAAGAACTACTTTTCTCACAATACAACCAAGATTTCAACAAAGAGAATTACTTTCTTTTCTATTTGCAAAACTAACTCTACAATATAAATCTTTCTTCTTTCTTTTCTTATTTATTTCTTTGCACATACAATAGAATTTTTTTTATTGATAAAGTGGGTTGAAGGGACCCGTTCCTATTCAAAAATTGAGGCCAAAAACCTCGGAAAACAACAAACTAAAAAAGACAGAAACAAACAACAACAATAGTTTCTCTCCAACTTTCAAAAGTATCTAAAAACTATAAGCTAACCATACTGTAAGATTAAACCAGAATTACTTCCCACGATGTGATGAAAAATAATCTTTGATGCTTCCCATTCGTCCCTTTTTGTTTTTCCTCCTCTTTACTTCTTGCCACTTTCCAAGGTCAAACGAAATCACCATCGCCAGGTCACTGGAGTTCACCACAGCCATCCCATTCTCTAACATCGAATCTTGATCTAATTCTGAGCCTTCGGAAGTATGTACCCTTTTTATTCCCCCTACCACCAAGTGGTTTTCCTACATACCATCCTCTGAGCCATCCTTCTCTGAAACCACTTTACCACCTGTGTGAGGATTACCCATATTATCTTTAAACTTTGAAGCGGATACCAAATCCGGATTAACAGAACCCCAACCACTAGATGAAGTCGATCCATTCTTTTTTACCGATTTCTGATTTTTATTAAAAGGGCAAGAATCTTGTAAATGGCCCATATTCCTGCATATTCTACACCGAAATGTAGTATTCTCATAGTCTAAAATCATGAATGCTGAAAATTACCAAATTTAAGATTAATGCGGTCAGGTAAACCTTTTCTCAAGTCAATTTCCACGCACATTCAGGCATAAGAACACATACCTGAATGTGTTCTATCTAAATCCTCTTTAATAAACTTTCCTAGAGCATTTCCAATATCTTCTAGGGCATACCACGATGAAAGGGAGGTTAGGCAGTTTGACCCAAACCGGTGTTTTGGCCACCGAATAAGTATTTGGATCGAAATTTGGAAACCATGGAGTTAAAAATAAACCTACATGTCCCTAGAACCAAGGACCACCTATCAAACAATATTGATAATCCTCAGATTCCCTAAAATGAAATACGAAAAATCCCTTAGAACAGAGAGAGATTTCACATTTATTGGTCCAGTTTTCGAAGACCCATTGATACAAGGTAGAGGAGGAAGGCCAAAAGCCATTAAACCTACCAATCACTGCATCTCGAGATAAATTTTTGAAGTATTCCTCAACTTCTGGGTTCACGATGGTTAACAAAGGGACAACCTTGGCAAAATCTACCGGTATTTATGAGTACATGAAGCTTGTTTTCCCGGAGCTCCGCCACCTTTGTTAGTCAGCGCCTCTTTGAATGAAATAGATATATGGGGTTGAGTTGAGCCTTCAATACCTGAAACCCCACACCCAATCTTTCTGCAACTACCGTTGTCCATCCCACTGCCCCGATGGAAGTCACATTTTTATAGGAACCCCGGGATTAGGGCATGGATTCTTAGTAGTTTTCTCTAGGCTGCCATAGCTCACTCTCTTCCACCGCCCGCACTCCTCCAAACCCATGCTAAACCCCAATGACTCCCCTTTCCTATCCTGCGCGGCTTCACATGGATCCCCCATCTATTCCTCCTCATTCGCAGTTTTCAAGAATTTTCTTTCCATTTTTCCACCGCAGCTTTTTGAATTTACTTCACCTCCACATACAATACAATTTTACTAACAACTATTTCAATACAACTTTCCTTTACAAGCCAATACAATGTCCTCCACTTGAAGTGGGTAAAAATAATACAATAATGCAAGCTAAAATAGAGTACAATATTACAAGTTCTTCCACTCTAAGTGAGAATAACACAAATAAAACTTTATTACAAGAAGGGTCTTCTTAGGGAATCCACCAAAATCTCTAAGATTCACAACACCAACAAGATATCTCCTTCAATATTTGTTTGATTCACAAAAACATAGGGGGAGAGGCAACACTCTCCACCCAACCAAGATATCCAATGAAGAGGAGAAGTCATCCTCTCCATTGGCCCCCGAGCCCCAACCACATTACAATGGGAGATAATTCCAACACATGGAAACAACAAGATTCCACAACACACACAAATATTTCACATCCATTTCAACCAAATTCAAACAAAATCAACACAAGAAAGGAGAACAACAAAACAACATAAACAAGGCTTAAAATGAAAGCCAAAGGAGCAAGACCTATGGGGAGGCCACTTATGCCTCCCAATGGGAATGAATGCCCACCTTAAAGCCTCCAATGCATATCTCGAATCCCCTATGTACTATTATGCCTCCATCAAGTACCACTTGTACCTCACACATACTCTTATGCCTCCTCCAATCTCTTATGCCTCCTCTCATAAAAGAAACAAGAAGGAAATGCAAGAATTCCTTGTACAAGGTGGGGCATCCAACCCAAACTCCCTCCGTAAAAGGTTAAAATCTTATGCCTCCTACATGAAAACTCGCCATAGTCTCCTCCTACTCCAAATGTAGGCAATCCACCCACACCCAACAAGCATTCTAAAGAAAACAATACTAAACACAAACGTATAAACATACAATAAAGCATACATAAACAAGGGAAAGCTCCTACCTTTCCATAGTAGACCTTGTTCCAAGAGTAATTCTCCAAGCTCTTCAAAGCCAAGAAAGCATCCACAAGCTCCAACAAGTCCACAAGCACCCTAAAAAATTCTCTCACTCTCCAAAATTCAAGAGCACCGAATAATGAAGTAACCCCAAACAAGTAAAAAGATTTCAATAAATAGGAAAAGGAGAGAGGAGGGTGAGGTGGCTCCATGTATGATGCCACATCACTCATCCTTAACTCCACCTAAGAAGTCAAACCTCACCCCCAATGCACCATAAATTGGTGGGTGAGAGGAATGACAAGAAGCTTACACACTCAAACTAAGCCCAATCCCCTAAGGACAAAATTAAAAGCTTGAAAGAAAGTGCAATAAATTTTTTTACTTTTTTATCTTCCCAAATCACCTAATGGGGTCTAATTTTTACCCCCCAACCCATTGGTAGGGTTGACATCGACATTTAAGAGGTGTGGGACAAGTTTGACTTGTCCCACAATCTTCCAAATTTTGCCTCTAAGGCCAAATTCGAGTTTCCCATGAAGGGTAGAGTGTACAACACTCAAGATCTCAAGAATTCAACACACAACACAAAATGCAAGAGTAAATCAAGTCTAATAAATGAACTCCTTTTGGTCACATCTTTAATTAGTTTATGAAAATTTTTAATTACTTTAATAAGACACTTAGACCCACTAAGATAAACGGAAAACACATACATCAAAAAATAAATAAATAAAACAAGTAAATTACATTACTAAAAGAAACACATACTAACATTAATAAAAGAGAACTAAAATAAAAGACAACACATGACCCCTTGGTCACAATTTTCCCCTAACCAAAAATTCTAACACACACACAATTACATGTTGCCATGGTGACCCTAGTTGAATTCATCTAGAATTCTAATGTGGTTGGTCTCCAATCCCCCCGATGTTGTTGTGAATAATTTTACCTGCAAAACACATAAATACCCTCTTCGGCCTCATGGCCGCATTAAAAATATCTATGATAAAATATACAATATAAATCCAAAATCATCTATATACGAATCAAATATCATCTAGGAAAATACGATATCATTTACAATTTCTAGCAACATTTCTATTCCACATTTCATCCATGTCAAAATGATCACAACATTAATCCAATTATCAAAGGTCTACTCAATATGACGAAATATATCACATGTCAGAAATATATGTATAAATAACCATGTCAACAATATATCAACATCAATATAAAATGTCTCTAATGGTCCACATGCATCATATATGAATCGAATCAACAACAGTCTAGTATTTCTAACATCTAACATCATACTAAATCAAAAGCCATAATCATATCCATAAGTGTAGTCGATAGTATTGAAATCAATAATAAAAAGGTGTCAAAGGGAAGTGGGCACTACATCCCCTCCCCTTAGACTCAACTTCCTCCTGGAAGTCACTAGAACAGGTGTGGAAACTAAACTCGTAGTAAAGTAAAATCCTCCCATGTAGTTGTAGTCTCATCATATCTATCCCACTGGACCCGAACCTGGTCAATATCTCTACCACAAAGGCCCATGGTCCTGCTCTCTATAATGTGGATGGGCTCCACCATCACCCCCCTGATCCTGCACCTGCAATGTGGTCCAATCTAGCACGTGAGAAGGATCAGAAATATATCTCCTAAGCATAGAAATGTGAAACACATCATGGATGCAAGACAAGATAGGTGGCAATGCTAGATGATAGGCCAAGGGACCGATGTGCTCCAAGATCTCAAAGGGACCCACAAACCTAGGAGCAAGCTTAGAACCTTTTCCATAACGAATAGGGCTCTTATGTGGTTTGACACAAAGAAACACCTTTATGCCTACCTCAAAACTACGATTTATCCTATGTTGGTCTCGCATACTTCTTATACCTGTCCTACACCTCCTGCAATCTCTATTTGATCAAGGTAACCTACTACTTCATATCCTATAATAAGGCTGGCCCAAGAGAAACCCTATCCTCTAACTCCGTCCCCAACTAAGATGTGTCTTACACTCTCTCGCTATAAAGTGCCTGAAAGGAGCCATGCATATCTGAACGCTGAAAACTATTATTGTAGGCAAACTCCACCAAGTATAGATACACCTCCCATCTCGACTGATGATCCATAACATACATCCTAAGCATGTCCTCAAAAATTTTATCCACCCACTCAGTCTGTCCATATGTCTCGGGGTGATATTCCATATTGAAAATGATCTTCGTCCAGAGGGCATACTTTGCATGGTGGTCAAGAAATGGGAAGTATACAAAGGATCACGATCATGAAATGATCTTTCATAGAATCTGTGTAATCTAAAAATCTCATCAAGATATAGCCATGCCACTACACTTTGGATGTGTAGGTGGTCTTTTCCGAAGAAAAATGAGCCACTTTCGTTAATTTATCCATCATGACCATGATGGTGTCATGGTGGTATCTCGACGCGTCGACAACCCAATGATGAAGTCCATGGAAATAGTGTCCCACTTCGACTTCGGTATAGCATGAGGAAAGAGAAGGACAGTTGGATGTTGATGCTCGACCTTCTCGTGGCCGACACTCTAAACAACACGACATAAACATAGCCACATCTCTCCGAATTTCTCTCTAATGGTACAATTGTCTCAAAGTGGCGTGCATCTTCTTCACCCCGGGATGGACTGAATAAGGTGCACGATGAGCCTCTGTCAAAATGTCTTATCTCAAGCCTTCATCTCTAGGAACATATATCTCGCCTCTGTGCGATAAATCCATATATCTGTAATGAAAATCCATCAAATCTCCGCTCAAGGGGTCTCTGGGACTCGATCTCTGCTTTGGCTGCAAGGTAGAAATTGTCATGAGGAAACTGCTAGTAAAATCCTACTCCGCAAATCTGTACCCACTGTAGTATCCATAGCCACATGTCTCCATCTACTCAAGCCATCTGCAACCACATTCTCCTTTCCCTTCACATGATTTATCTCCATATCGTACTCACAAAGAAACTCCATCCAATGCTGCTGACGAGCGTTGAGATTGGGTTATGTGAAGAGGTGGTGAAGGCTCAAGTGATCATTCTTGAGTGTAAATCTCTGGCCAAGAAAAAATGTCTCCACCACACTAAGGCATGTATAACCGCTCTGAAGCTCAAGATCATAAGTCAGATAGTTGAGCTCATAATATTTGAGTTTGCGAGACTCAAAAGAAACTACTCAACCCTCCTACATCAACACACCTCCAAGTACTACTAAAGAAGCATCTGTGTAAATGTAGAACTCACCCTGAGGATCTCGACATCGCTAAGATAGGCGCTGCCGTGAGGCATTCCTTCAATGTACTAAAGGCTTGCTCACATCTTTCTGACCAAACAAACTTCTTCCCTTTCCATTGAAGGGAAGTGATGGGGTGCGTAATTTGAGAAAAGTCCTAAACAAATCTCCTATAATATCCTGCTAAACCCATGAAGCTGGTGGGTGCTGCCAATCCATGAAACTGCACCTCGGTCACACTAGTGGGTGTTGGCCAATCCATGATGGCTCAAATCTTGGAAGGATTGACTGTGATACCTTCCCCAAAAATGATGTGGCCCAAATACTGCACCTCTGTTTGAAAGAACACACACTTCTCCAAGTTCCCATAAAGATGCTACTCCCGAAGACACTGAAGAACCTGGTGAAGGTGCTCCTCATGCTCCTCATGTATACGTGAGTAAATAAAAATTTCATCAAGGAAGATGAGCATGAAGCGATCTAGAAAGGTCCCGAATACAAAATTCATCAAGCTCATAAACTCTATGGGGGAATTTTTCGGACCAAAAGGTACCACTGTGAACTCGTAGTGGCCATATCTCGTACTTAATGGTGGCCTTATGAATATTTACCTCCGTGATCCCAAGTTGATGATACCACGACTTGAGATCTATCTTGGAGAAAACTATAGCTCCTTCATCTGATCAAATAAATCATCAATGCGTGGAAGGGGTAATGATTATTGATCGTTAGTTTGTTCAGCTTGACGGTAATCAATACACAACCACGTATATATATACTTCTTCTTCACGAAGATCACCGGTGCACCCCAAGGGGATACACTAGGACAGATTAGGCCTTTCTCCATAAGGCCCTCAAATTGCAACTTGAGCTCACATAGCTTAGGAGTAGTCATCTGATAAGGTGCTCATGAGATAGGCTCTGCACCCGAACCAGATCTATGTGGAAATCTATCTCACATGGGGGAGGTAACCCGGTAGCTCCCCTGGAAAAACATCAACAAACTCTCTCAAGATGGGATGGTCCACTAGACTCATCCTCAGATCTGTCACTAACCGTAACAACATACATTTGACAACCCCATTGCACACACCGCTTAAGCTGCATAGCGGAGATGGTGCGAATGGAAATGGGCCTCCTAACTCCCGATATCACTAACTCGCACTCCTAGATCATCTGTATAAGTAATAGTCTTATGGTAACATTCCACTCTAGCTCTGTGTGTAGACAACCAGTCCATGCCTAAGATGACACCATAAGAACCCAACGGAAGGATTCGAAGATCCGAGGTAGTGGTGAAGGGTCCCAAATCCACTACACACTCCTTAACTAAGGATTCTATAGAAATTTTGGCTCCAGAAGCCATCTCAATATCCCAACTACGACCTTGCATAACGCCACCAGCTGAAAAGCTCTACTAAGGATGGTGTAATAAATGAATCAGATGAACCAGAATCAAATAAAATAGAGGCAAAAATACCACCAATAGTACATGTTGTCTCTATCATGGTACTCTGGTGCTCGGCTGGGGTTCTTGACTACTACATAGATCTCGATGGCTCTGTGCCATATCTCTAATAGTAGGCTCTGAGATATGTGTCTTAGCCTTATTTCTAGGGTTCTGTGGGAAATATATCCAATGATATCCCACAAAACCACAACCATAACAGCTGTCTGGTTCTCTCCAGTGGGATGCAGCTCCTGCTAGTACTCTAGAGGTCTGAGTTGTGGATCTTGACAATCTAGCTATGGACTGCTAAGGTCTCTGCTGACAAGCTCCTACTAACTGAGCTCTTGGTGTACCATGTGTCTTGATGGGACCTCTAGGAGGAGGCCCCATACTCTGCCCCCTCTGTGCATCAAATCTCTGAGGAGGTCTGTAAGGTGGGCGGGTCTGCTGCTGCTGCTTGAGGTGGCTGTTGTGGTGGCCTAAATGAAGCCTATCATGAACTCTGTCCACCACGTGGAGGAGGAACTAACCCCCAATCTGCCATCCTACATCTGCCGGATATGATTGCAAACTTTGTCTCTACCCTGTTGCATCTTCCCCGTGTCTCCTCTACAATATAGACCTTCTCCATGGCCTCAACTAATGTCTGTGGGCAGTGAATGTGCATCGTGCCACCCAAATATATGTTTAGGCCCCGATGAACCTCGTGAATCCATACCTTCGCATCCTGCATATAGTCGACATACTAGAGTATGTCCAGAAATCGACTCTCATACTCGATAATAACCATTAATGCCTAAAAGAGGTCGTTAAAATCGTCTATTTGCTTCTTTGAATAAACCTCCTGGGAAAATACCTACTCTTGAAACGCTCCTCAAATAGCTCCCAGGTAATTGTCTCTGAGTCAACATGGAGCTTCACTCCTTGGTCCTCCACTAGACTCCTGCTCCATCCCTTAGAAGATGGATCGCAACACGAGCTTTTGTGTTGCTAGTACAAGGGAAAAGCTTAAAGCATCCGCTCAAGCTCACCAACTAAGCCTCTACCTGAAAACCTTTTGTATCACCAGAATAGTGTGATGGTTGTAGCTTCAGGATCTCCCTGATATGGTCTCAGAATCGATGTCTAACGAACCCTAGGTCTCTCTACATACTCCTCCCTCTGTCTAGGGCTCCAAGACTGTCCCTATGACCTGAGATCCTGTCCCCATGTCCTCTCTGTGGTGACTCTTCCCTAGGCGACTCTACACAGAAGTTCTCTATCCTATACTCCTTGTTGTGTCAAGGGGATACATGGGCCTCTACTGACAACTCCATGTCATGTCTAGCAAATCGTCCTCCTAAGGGCTCTCTGCGTATAATGGCATTGACGTCCTGAAGTGTCTGTAAAATCTGGGTAGAATAGCCGCTACAGCCTGATTTGGCTGTGGTATATCTAGGTCTATGTGAAAATACTCCTCATTTGATCCGTGCCTCCTGCATAGATCAAGGCGAGAGTTAGCTCATTGTTCTAGGTCTTGTTTCAGTTTTCTATGTTTTCTAAATTATACAATTATTAGACATTGTGGTTTTCTAGATTAAAAGAAACCAATTTTGCACTAGGTTAACTATTCATATTTCATGTCTTCTAGGTGTGCCTAAGGGTCCAAAATTTGAACCCACGGCCTTGATTCCAAGTGTAACGCCCACAAAATGACATTCAAGGAACATGCTTCAACCCAACACTTAACCCAAAAATTGTGACTATTTTTTTCATTTTAGTTATAAGAATGTTACAAGGGTGCTTGACCCCTTAGGGTTCATTAATTTAACTTACACTACTAAAATCAGCTTTACGATTGAAGAACTAGGTCTAGTTAAAAGTTAACATATTTTCAAATTTATCTCTAAGGTCCATTAATCAATTATTCATTAGGAAGGTACCAAAGATTAATTTACTTAGTTAAATATTTTCTTCTCTTTAGATAATGTTCAATCCTAACAAGGTTAACCTTATGTTAATTTATTTAAATTTATTATCCTATTACTTAGAGTCCTTTTGTGGCCTCCCAAGGCTTGTTAAGAACTAACAAAGGATTATCACTCTAAGTCAATTTAAATGGCCCCATTCCCCAATTACACATACCCTTAAGGATTTAAATTAAACATTTAAAATACATTTCTACCTAACAAAAGTAGGGTGAATTCTCCACCCTTAGATCAAATCAATCTTGGCCACTAGATCCTAGGGTTCCAAATTTATCCCTAAAATCCTTATGAATTTTATTAAATCCTTTTCTTTGTTCTATTCTCCTCATTTGGTCTATTTTCTTTTGTTAAAATTGCATGTTGGAGAGAAGGAAGCCATGGGAGCAAGAGAGGAAGAAACTATGGAGGATTCTACAAGGAGATATAACTAAAATTTGTTTAGATTAGTTTTATTAATGTAATCTATTCCATTCAAATATTGGGAGGGATTTCCTCTACCAATTTGGTTTTCATTTCAAGCTATTTGTATATTGGGTTTTTAATTTGGGGCAAACCCTACCCCCATTGTTATAAATGAAAGAATGTTTTTAATCCACCATTTGTATGTTTTATTGTTCAAATCCATGGGATTACTCTTTGTTTACATGTTGGTAGTCATTAGTTAAATTTTACATCTTATAAATTAGTAAAAACCAATAAAAATTGGTGCATGGAGCGGATCCGTGGAGTTTTGTCGTGAGTGAAATAACTGCCACCCGAGCGCACCAATGGTCTTGGGACCGTAGCGCCGTGCTCCGAGTGAGAAATCGCGGACCACCACCCTCTACCGAGTGGTGGTTTTGAGACCGCCGCCTTAGCTTGAGCGGTGGTTACAGGGACCACTACTCTGCACAGGGGGACGGTCATGTTTATGAAAAATGAGCCTTTATGCCAAGATTTTCCCAAAGCCAAATTTTACTACAAGGTCCTAAAATATATTTTGAACTTGATTTTATGCTCCTAAAGTTTCCAGTTTTGGGATTTAATGTCATTTGTTCATTCCTTAGTTAGATCTACTCATTTTAAAAGTGTTATCTAATCCAATAACACATCTACTTTGCAAAGTCATTCTATTATGTTCAACTAGTCTTCTTTCAAATTCCATAAGAAAAGAAAACTTAATCTACTTTTACATTGTTATTTTCTTAATACAAAATCAATATTTCCAAACACAATAAACTTCAAACTTGTTCTCTTGTTCCCATTTTACTATAACATATGTATGTTCAAAACAACTATAACAACTTTATTTTCCATTCCAATTTTACTATGTATACATTTTCAACATCTACAACTTCTATATTTCTTATTTCACATTTACAATAAAACAACTTCACAATGAAAGTAAAATTTCTTTTCCATTGAAATAGCTCATATCTTTTAACACAAAGAACTAATTTTCTCACAATACAACCAAGATTTCAACAAAGAGAATTACTTTCTTTTCTATTTGGCAAACTAACTCTACAATATAAATCTTTCTTCTTTCTTTTCTTATTTATTTCTTTCCACATACAATACAATTTTAATAACAACTATTTGAATACAACTTTCCTTTACAAGCCAATACAATTTCCTCCACTTGAAGTGGGTAAAATCATACAATAATGCAAGTTAAAATAGAATACAATATTACAAGTTCTTCCACTCTAAGTGGGAATAACACAAAGGAAATTTTATTACAAGAAGGATCTTCTTAGGGACTCCACCAAAAGCTCCAAGCTTCACAACACCAACAAGATAGCTCCTCCAAGATTTTTTTGATTCACAACAAAATAGGGGAGAGACAACGCTCTCCACCCAACCAAGATATCCAATGAAGAGGAGAAGCCATCCTCTCCATTGGCCCCCGAGCCCCAACCACATTACAATGGGAGATAATTCCAACACATGGCAATAACAAGCTTCCACAAAACAAACAAATATCTCACATCCATTTGAACCAAATTCAAACAACAATCAACACAAGAAAGGAGAACAACAAAACAACATAAACAAGGCTTAAAATGAAAGCCAAAGGAGCAATACCTATGGGAGGCTACTTATGCCTCCGAATGGGAATGGATGCCCACCTTAAATCTTCTAATGTATATCTCAAATCCCCTATGTACTATTATGCCTCCATCAAGTACCACTTGTACCTCACACATACTCTTATGCCTCCTCCAATCTCTTATGCCTCCCTCATAAAAGAAACAAGAAGGAAATGCAAGAATTCCTTGTACAAGGTGGGGCATCCAACCCAAACTCCCTCCAAAAAAAAGGGTAAAATCTTATACCTCCCTACATGAAAACTCCCCATAGTCTCCTCCTACTCCAAATTTAGGCAATCTACCCACACCCAACAAGCATTCCAAAGAAAACAATACTCAACACAAACATATAAACATACAATAAAGCATACATAAACAAGGGAAAGCTCCTACCTTTCCATAGTAGAGCTTGTTCCAAGAGTAAGTATCCAAGCTCCTCAAAGCCAAGAAAGTATCCACAAGCTCCAATAATCCACAAGCACTCTCAAAAATTCTCTCCCTCTCCAAAATGCAAGAGCACAAAATAATGAAGTAACCCCCAAACAAGTAAAAAGATTTCAATAAATAGAAAAAGGAGAGAGGAGGATGAGGTGGCTCCATGTAGGATGCCACATCACTCATCCTCAACTCCACCTAAGAAGTCAAACCTCAACCCCAATGCACCATAAATTGGTGGGTGAGAGGAATGACAAGAAACTTACACACTCAAACTAAGCCCACTCCCCCTAAGGACAAAATTAAATACTTGAAAGAAAGTGCAATAAACATTTTTACCTTTTTATCTTCCCAAAACACCTAATGGGGTCTAATTTTTACCCCCAACCCATAGGTAGGGTTGGCATATACATTTAAGAGGTGTGGGACAAGTTTGACTTGTCCCACAAGCTTCCAAAATCCGGCCTCTAAGGCCAAATTCTAGTTTCCCATGAAGGGTAGAGTGTACAAAACTCAAGATCTCAAGTATTCAACACACAACACAAAATCCAAGAGTAAATAAAGTCTAATAAATGAACTCCTTTTGGTCACATCCTTAATTAGTTTATGAAAAAATTTAATTAGTTTAATAAGACACTTAAACCCACTAAGATAAAGGAGAAAACTCATACATAAAAAATAAATAAATAAAACAAGTAAATTACATTACTAAAAGAAACACATACTAACATTAATAAAAGAGTACTAAAATAAAGGACAACACATGATCCATTGGTCATAATTTTCCCCTAATCAAATAATTCTAACACACACACAATTACATGTTGCCATGGTGACCCTAGTTGAATTCATCTAGAATTCTAATGTGGTTGGTCTCCAATACCCCCAATGTTGTTGTGAATAATTTTACCTGCAAAACACATAAATACCCTCTTCGGCCTCGTGGCCGCATTAAAAATGTCTATGATAAAATATACAATATAAATCCAAAATCATCTATATATGAATCAAATATCATCTAGGAAAATACGATATTATTTACAATTTCTAGCAATATTTCTATTCCACATTTCATCCATGTAAAAATGATCACAACATTAATCCAATTATCAAAGGTCTACTCAATATGATGACATATATCACATGTCAAAAATATGTGTATAAATAACCATGTCAATGATATAACAGATCAACACAAAATGTCTCTAATGGTCCACATGCATCATATATGAATCAAATCAATAACAGTTTAGTATTTCTAACATCTAACATCATACTAAATCAAAAGCCATAATCATATCCATAAGTGTAGTCGATAGTATCAAAATCAATAATCAAAAAATTGTCGAAGGGAAGTGGGCACTACACCATTGAAGACCACCTTTTGTTATTATTTAAACTTTATGGTTGTTCCTTGAGGGTCATTCCCGAGAATATAATATCTAGTTTGTTACATTTGCATTGCTTGGCCGAGGATGGTTTTTCTTCATTGTTGCAATATAGCTCACCATGTTATTGAGCTTGTGGGATTTGTTGGAGACTCGAGATTGCTTTCAATAGCTCATTGTGAGATCTGATTTGATCAATTGTAAGTTCGCCATGTCTCTATGAGGGAAATGTTTTTGTTTACTTCACACTTATCCAACATGGTTTCTATAGTAAATTTGAGATCCAAACCTCACATTTAAGGCTATATTTAAATCAATAGATCCAACAGCTTATAATTGCTTTGTACTTTTATCTTGTGTAACCATTATTGTTTATTCGAGCTATAAAGAATTTAGGTATGTTGGAACCTATAACTTATACATTATTCTACTATATTATTCTCTCGGGATAGCTATTCGATTGTCACCATATTCATGAATTTTACCGTATTATTATTTACGAAGCTTGATGTGGGAGTAACTCGGTAATTTCATTGTTGGAAGTCAAATGCTTTTGAAAAACAGTCTTGTTGTTGTTAAAAAATTTCATTTCTGCTAGTAGCTAACTGTACTTTTACAAAGTTTCCTTACATTTTTGCTTCAAATCTGGTGTGTATATGGCTTCACGTGTAGGCTATGTTATGAGTTGTGCATCTTTGCTTCTAAGCTCTTGATCTCGAGCTCTAAGTTTAATTACTTTCCTTAGATCTACTATTAATATCTAGGTTTGAGTTTGTATGCCAATAACAAGGACATTTCCTTTATTAATTTATTGCTCTATGCTCCTTAAAAACTTAAAACAAGTTGTAGTAGTATATGCTCCGGAGAACAATTTGCAGAATCACGTATTTTAAACCTCTCATTGAGCCTTGATGTTTTTGAAAATAGAAATTTTTTTCTTGCTTGAAATTTGAAATTGCTACTCGGCCTCAATTTGATCTTAATAACCTGATTTTGGATATCTTGAGACATTGCATATATGTTATTCTGAATGAACATTTGTAGGTTTGAGCCTTAAAGTTCTTAAGCATGGTGAAAACTAATTTTCAAGCAAATGGTTCTTTTTAAATAAAAATCCATTTATATATACTCCATTACTCTTGCATGGTTATCCTTTGATAGTGCTATGATTACTCTTTTTAGCATTAGTCATTTTGTTTCTTGAAAACCGTAATATTGCATTTGGTTATTGAAAATTACATCATTTCATCTGTGCCTTGGAAGTTGATATTATACCGAACTATGTAATTCCTGAAATTGGCTGAAAATATGTAATTTGTTTGTATGAATATCAACTTCTTAAAACTTGTACATGCACACTTATCAACTAGTTAAAAAAATAGAGAGATCATAAAATCATCTCTAAATTACGAAGGAAGCCCTAAATTGTTCAGATGCATATCATGGTACTGGAAGCCCTAATTTCTTTGGCGGTGGCATTTTTGGATCCCCTGGTCTAGTCTCTAGTCAAAGAGTGGTTGTTGGAGGTGGAGGCTCCTCTGGTGGTGTTTCTCTACCTCCACTCCCTAGTGGGATGGAACTACTCCCTAGGCATGCTCTGTCTGTTCCTTTGGAGAACTATGAAAATGGTTTGAATCTTATTCAATAGGTTTATCGTGGTGGTGGAATTGGGGTTTAACCTCTGGTTCTCCCCGACTCCCGAAGGTGAACGAAAAGTATTCCTTTTGTGGTGCCTTTTTGTGGTTTTAACTTGGGCGGTGGCTTCATTGGCAATGGGTGCAGTTCTCCCTTTTCTTCTACACTAGGCAAATAGAATGTGGGTGGTGGAAGTAAGGTGGACCTCTCCTCTTTTCTTTGGGCCCATGCCCTCTTAGAATAATGCATAAGCGGTGCATTATTCCCATGTTCTTGTTTTTTTAAGCAAGGGCCGAGTCGGGGTATGTCGGATTTGTGTCAAATTGGTCTACTTCTAAACTAGTGTCCTTCCTTACTGTGGCTAAGTCTCGCAGCTTGGTCCCTTCCTAAACCTATGATCCCCTGTGAAAATGGTGCTTGTTGTGTCATTTGGGGAGGGTGTTTTTGAATCGGTTGGGTTTTTCCAAAATAGGGGTCTTATTTACAAGTTTGTTGGTTCTTGCTAGGTCTTCTGCCTTGCACAATCGGATTACTAAGAAATAGAGGCTACTTATTGCTAGTAAGGTCAATATTTACTCCTCTGTTCTTGGGATTTTTATAGTGTTTTTGATAGCTCCTCAGATAAGGAGGCTATTTTAGGAAACTTTTGGGCTTACTCGGAGCATATTCTTCTTGTAAAGCCTTAGGTCCCCTCATTCAATCCTTTGATTGAAACTTTTAATATCGAGACCCGGTCTCAATAAGGCCCCCTATTTTCCTTTGCACTTCTGGAGTGAGGAGTGCTTTAGGGCTATGGCGATGCCTTGGGAAATTTTGTTGTTGTGGATCCCAAGATTGAATCCTTTGATCATACCACTTTTGCCAAGATTTTAGTGGACATGGATATGTCTGCTGAATTTCCTACCAAAATGGATCTTAATGTCAAGCATTTAGTATGGACTCAAAATTTAGATTATGAAGGATTTCTGTTTAGATACAAAAATTGTTTTTCTCTTGGACATCTAGCCACTAATTTCCCCATCACCAAGAAGTCGATCAAGGGTAGGGTATCATGGTGGAAATATTTTGATTCGGATAATTTGGTGGTATATGCTCTTTGAAGACAGGTGATAAAGAAGAATCTTCAAGTAGTTCCAGGATAATCTTGAAGTAAAGTTGAGTGAATTTGTTCCCCCACCCCCTTCTCTACGATGAGTTAATGTTTCACATCCGGTTTCGGGAAGGAGGAAGAATCAACCATGTAGCCTCCTAGTTTTATGCAATCTCAAAGCTCTAAAAACATTAAGGTTCTTGAAGTATACGTACTTGTCCACCGGATGAGAATGTAGATCCCAATGGTGGGATGTATGGAAGGTTGTGAATAACAAGAAAAGAAAGGAAAAAATGGTATTTCTCCTTGAGGATGAGCCTTAGATTCCATCGTGGAACTTCCCATGGTAGTTAGGTTGCCCCTTAGGTTTTTATGGTCAAGTCACTTTAACTGTCTTTATGGGGCCCTTTCTCCCTTTGGGTCTTCCTTTCGGCTAGTTTTGTTTGGCTTGTTGTTTTCTTTCTCCTTGGGCCTTGATGGTCTAGTTCTTTGATGTTCCTCTTGTGTGCTTTGATGTTTTATCTTTCGTTTGTTCAAGGTTTTCAGATCCCTTTAAAACCTATTTTTTCCTTATCTAATAAAAAAATAGTTAGAAAAATATGAAATCCATAGGCTTTTCTTTTATCATCTGGTTGATTTCTTCCTTTGACATGCTTCAAAACTGATATTCTTCTCATGAATTCCTTTCCATACTTCGATTTCAAGTTCATTTTTAAAAGTTTATTTGTTTAAAGTTGTTAATACAATAAGCATGAAATCCAGAGCTCTAACATAATTTTTCCTCTTTCAAGTATAATGACAGCAATTGGAGAAGATGGTGGAGAGGAAGCAACGAGGACAAAGAAAAATCTAAACTACAGGAAAATCCATTTAACAGAAATGATGGATTTCCTTCTTTCTTTATTCACAGTTTTACATATATGTACTTTCATTTCTATTCTTTCTTTTTAGAGTTATTCCCATGGCTTGTGTGGGTTCACTGTACTTTATAATTATGAAATAAATGAAAATTTCTTCATGTGATGAGTTGTATCTTTATCTCTTTTCAATTATTCTTTCATTTACATGATGTAAAATGAATTATGTACAACTCATACACAATATGAACCTTTCATTTAATCATAATTAATGAACTAAAGACACTGATAACAACTGAAAAGTGAATAAAGATAATATGAAACCTACTTCATCCCTAAAGTGAACTGTCCCTTTTCCAGTTTTGGGTTGTCCACCTTCAACCTCATCTACATTTCTCGTCCATGTCAGGGTCTTGCATTGGTTCCTGAGGGAGCTGATGCACGATCATGACTAGGATGTGATTGGAAAGACACCTTAGGTAGGAGGTAGATATTCTAAACTAGAAAAATGACATTTTATTTCCATTTTCTTTCTAATTAGGTCCATCACATCAATCCCTTCCATCTGAAAATGAATTTTCGAGTTGACCTTTTGCACAGGTGCCAAAAATTTGAACAAATAAGAAGTTAAATTAGAGGGAGTGACTCAGTGAAAGAGGAAAAGGGGAGAATATGAAGGTGTTTGAAGGAGGAGAAATGTAAAGTTAAGGAAAGGTATTGTGTTTTCCAGAAAGTAGAGCACACATAAATGTAAGGAAAATTCACATGCACATAAGATGAGCCAATATAGGGCTGGTGTAATGCCTCGTTTGACGTTACTCTAGTTCTTGCTTCGGTGACCCTGTTGCTAAGCGTGGAATGGTTGTGTGTGCCCTGTTGACCATTGGTTGACTTTGACCTTGTCGCAGTGAAGGATTAGCATCCTTCCTCTCCGTCTTTCCTCCCCGTGTCGTTGTCGATGCCTCTAGTTGTGGACCTTGTAGCGTCCTTTACGATTATCCTATTAAGGGAAAATTGTGTTCTTGAAATTCTATAGGTGGCTTAAATGACGATTTGGTGTTGTTAGGGCGTGTCCAGGTTAAAAATGAATACCCATACAATTATTATTATTATGTATTGTTGATCCTTAGCTATTATTATTATTATCGAGCTTGACTGTTGACCATTATGATTATGATTAATAATTATTTTAAGCTGAAATATAATAATAATAATAGTAATAATAATAATAATATTGTTATTATTTTGATTCTCTATCAACGATTATTTTTTTATTGTCGATTATTATTTTTTATTATTTATTATCGTTAAGCTATTTTATCGAGTTATTGATTGCTCTTGTAGACCAAGCCTTGGTTCGTGCAAAAGAGAAGGAGATGTGGGCTCCAATTGCTTGTCTATGGATTCCTTGTTTTGCTTGTTTTCCGGTAGCGGTGCATGGAGAAATTTATGGCCTCTTGCCATTATTTATTACATTATTGGTTCATGCTTAGATGTGTTTGGTAGATTAAATGCAAATTTATTGTTAGGCGCAATGCTCTTACCTGTTTGGTGGATCTACACACGCCAAGCTTAAACCCGGTGGCTACTTAAACTTTTCTTATTTTTTGTTTTTCATTTATGCCATGCTTAGCGTGGGATTGTGGGGGTATTTTTCATTATTTTATTGGGGCCTTGTTTTGTGCAAGATGAAACACCTTTTCTAATGCTTGCCATATGCTTTGGACCGATTGTTTCCTATTGTTTTCTGCCTGGCTTCTTTTAGCCTGCAACACCTTACTCTAGTTGTTAGTTGTGTGGGTTACTCTAGGAGGATGTTATTCTTCTTGTTTTGTGGAGTGAAAGGGAAAAGCTTGTGTTGGCTGCATATATGATGGAATGACGACTTGAATAGTCCAGGTTTGTAGGTCCCTTTGTGCTCATCCCGCAACATTGGCATTTCCTTGAGACCTCATCTCTTTGAGGATTTTTTTGTCAAAGAGTTACTTGCCTCAGTATATACCTCCACGTTGCAATCTCGATCCTGAGCCTCTTGTGATTACAGTGACAAAAAATTCCATTTCCTTTGTGATTTGATGGATGTTCTTACCATGTTTATCTATGCTACTATTTTTGTCTCAGTGCATATAGGCGGAAAAGAGAAATGTGCAGACGGGAACCTATTAATTGTTTGGGTGTGAAGTAGGGTATTTTATTTGTTTTTTAAAAAAAAACCCGTTTGTGCTTATCCTGCAATGATGATGTCCCTCTTTGACGCTGGTTGGGAGGATGTTTGCAAGGTTGTGGAGTCTGGATTTTCCCCCTCCCCTATCTCACGTGTATTTGAAGTTCCCAGCCTTTTCAATAAACCCATTGGTGTATAAACTGTAGTCATGATAGTCTTTGAGACCCCATTCCTTTCTTTCTAATGAAGCTCATGGTTTTTAGAGCTCCTTGCCTATGCAAACGTGGGATTGAGTGGAGTTTTGGCACCTAGCATGTTTGTGGATGGAGATTCAACTAGAGGTTTGCTGCTATGCGGGACTTTGAGGTGTTTGTGTGCCTTGTTGAAGATGGAGGAACATGCAAGATAATTCTACTCATTGCTACATTTTCTAGATTTAAAAATATCATGAAATTGAACCACCCTTTTCCCTGAAATTGGTTTTTCGTTGTTGCTTTTGTTGTGGGTTTGGATGCCTTGCTGGGAAATCTCTCCTTTCCTCTTGATATCTTCTTGTTTTAGCAATTATCATTGTCAGTGTGTTAGTGGACAACATAGATGTGTTCCTCTCCTCTGGGTGTTACATTTTCTTTCCGAGTAAGTGACCTTTGTCCATTTTTTATCTGCTTTTCTTCGATTGAGTATCAAGTTTATTATGTTGTTTATAGCTAGTAATTTCTATTGTGAAAGCAAGCTTGCGGTAACTATGAACCTCTTGCTTTTCACACGAGCTTTTCATATTTTTTTGTACTTTGTTAACTCACTCTCAAGCCCCTTTGATAACCTTTTGATTCCGGAAAGAAAGGTTGTAGGATTGGAGTGATCAATGCTTGGGCTAGCCGGGTTGGAGTTTTGGTATAAAAACTTTTAGAATGTAGAAGTTTGTGTGCAACGTATTCGGACCTTTCTTGTTTAAAATTCCTGTTGATCATTAGTCTTGTTCCTAGACTTTTAAAGCCTTCCTTATGAGGTACCTTGACCATCCTCATCAAGCTTGAACCATAACTAGTTTCGGATCACCTAAGTTCGAGGTTACAATTGTGCAATTCCAGTACCCAGTTATTACTAGAATTGCTTTGGTCTATTTCCCTCTTGGGAAGATTGTTGGTGGCATATTCTATTTTCTATCTTGTTGTTTTCTCTTTTATAATGTTAATGTTGTTAATTAAGATTGGTCGGATTCTATGCACATAAATACCTTAATGATTTACGATGGAAATTGATATGAAGGTTATTAACATTTGGGAAAACTAATTATGCATCGATAATCTTATTGATTTATAATGGAAGGTGTTGTTTTGATAATGGAACTTAGTAATATATGTTAGTACCTATGTTAGAATGGTTTGATTATGTTATCGAGGGTTGCTTTAAAAGATTTTGTGTTGAGAAAGAGATAATTTCTTTTAATTAAACCAAACTTTAGACTTATTGTGGAGGTTTGTAAATCCTTAGTGTTATAAAACTTGGATGATGTTTTGAATGCTCTTGTTTAATGAAACTCCCTTTTTCACTCGCTTGTTGTTACTATCCTATAAGGGCAATGGCCTCGCTCGAATGATTGGGGAATCTCTTGGAGTTAATGGTCAAAACTAGTATATTTTTGCCTTCGCTTTGAAATTTATGTTGTGTGGTGGCCGTGTATTAGATTTCAATCATATAATCTATATGATTACATGATTGAAATCCTAATATACTTGGATTTTCATGTTAATCTTTGAACCCCGTGGTTCCTCTTGGTTGGACTGATCAACTCTTGTCATTTTAGAAATCTAATATCGTAGCCTATGCTTTTGGTATCTTTTGATAATTTTAGATTGTTGGTTTGAATATCAATTTTCAATCTTATAACTATTTAATTATTTGATGGGAATCCCGTTTCCACTAGATTGTTTATTTCTAACTTATAGGGCCAATGGCCCTTCTCGTATGATTGTTAAACTTTCGTTGCTTTTGAAACAATGTTCATAATTGAAGTATAAGGTTTTTCTTCTTAGATTGGCATGGTGGAGACCTTATTATAACTCGAGGAGTTGCTAGAGTTTAGAGCATCAATCCAATTCTTGAAATAAAATGTTTCCTTTCATGATATTGTTAGATAATAGTTTATTGTTGCTTTGTGTAGCCTTATCTTTCTCAATTCTCGCGAAATGAATCTTGTGGATAATTTGTTGCAGATGGATTTTGTGAGTAGATGAGGAAAATACTTGTAAAATATTGCTTGTCTTGATGATGAAATTATTTTTGTATGAATGCTTATTTGTTGTAAAACTTTGGAATGAGTTTCGTGGAATTTTTAGAAGAAGATTAGTGCATTAGCTTTATGTTTTGTGGATTAATGTTGTCTTAACTACTGAAACCTTGGCTTGTGTTTAATATCGTGGAAAAATATAAATTTTGAGCACCGTGTTGTTATGAGTGGTTCTAATGTATTTTAGAAATTCTAAGAATAAGTATAGCGTGCTTGATCAATTTTGTTACCTTCCTGTCCCCTAGTCATAATTCCATAGAATTGTTTTGTCCCTTTGGTTTGTGCGTCGTGTTGGAAAGAATTGATGTAACCATGTGTAGTTTTCATGCAAGACGTAATGGTAAATTTTTCTCTTAGGATAAAAGTTTGTGTCGTAAACCCTTCTAGTACATGGTAATAATTCTATTTTAAGCATAAAAGGATGGACGGGTAATCCTTTTTAAAAGTTATATGAAATATATTTATATGAGTAAATTACTGTAGATGTGAGTTTCTTGATAACATTGCATCCTTAATCGATCAAAGAGGAAACTACCCCTTTTAAAAATAAATAAATGAATAAATATTGTATATATACATAGTTGTCCCCAAGCTAAACTTATCAACATTACCCTTATTGTGGTGAGTCCTTAACGACCTTAAGGTGAAATCAATGGTTAGATTTTAGAAGATAATAAGGTTATAATAAGTAGGAGGAAATTGATTTAGAAACCTACAATCTATCTCTCCCATTTGAAACATAATTTGTATATTTTTGTCAAACTCGTCAAGTGAAGCCTTTAATCATTCTGGATAAATTCTTAGCCCCATTAAAATCATGGTTAATAACTAATGAGATCTTAAAGATGAATCCAATTCGATCTTCTTCCTCTAACTTCTTCTAAAGTGCTTTGTAATCTTCTCTTTTTGTTGTTAAACATTTGACCCTTGGCAAAAGGAGGTTATAATTCCGAAGCTAAACAGTACCTTTCCTCAATTGGAGCTTGTGCTCGTCACCTTGTGCAATGGAGGTAGGAAACATAATTCAGAAGCTTGGGTATAAATAAATAACCTTGTGAGAAATGGAAAATGTTCTTAAATCAATGAATTAAGCAAGTTATTGACATATTATCGAATGATCCTCCTTCAGAAAACTTGATCTTAAGCTAATTAGTCAATAGTATAAAAGAAAGAAGTTCACCTTTGTAAGAAGAATTGTATGAATCATAACATAAACCTTCTAGACCGTAAGTCATGTTTGAAAGACGTTTTTAGTAAATAAATAACCTTAAAATATTTTACACCATGGGATGTCCTTAATCGGAATCTGTGTATTGTGGTTGGACTTTTACATTGTGCCTTGTCGAAGAGAAAAGTGAACTATTCGTGATGGGTGTTGTATGATTCCTTGTTGCCTATGTGGTCAATGTTGTGTCAAGCTTGTTGAGAGTTGGTTGTAGCCCTTTCGGTCACTGTGTTGTCGTGTAAACTCCAAGAAAGTCATTTTTTTAGTTTTTGTGTTGTATTTGAGGTATGTTTTAGAAAAACCCGGATAATTTTTTTATGTGTAGGTTTTACTTTTCTTTATCCCCAATGGCTTTATATTTTCATATCTGGACCATGTCTATGGGGTTTGTGTTTACTATTTTACCCGAGTGGCCATTTAGAAAACGGGGATGGGAGCTTGTGTGTACTTAGACTGTGTGTTCTTTTTGTTTGACCGAGATGTTATTTCCTTGCAATGGCTGCTATGGGGTCCATTTTTTTGCTTTAGATTTAAATCTGGTTTTGCCTTGCTAGCCCCATTTTGTTTTGGCCTTCATTTATGACTCGGCATTAATTGTTTTTACCTTCATCTTTCCTCTCTATTTCATATTGTGCTTATGGGCGATCTACCTAGATTTGATTCTTTTGAGTAACTCCCACCATGGTCGTTTATTCGAGCTCGATGGGTTTGGTTCTTCCTACTTGGCTAGCACCATTCTTTATTTCTAAGCCATGTAATACCATTTTCAAAAAAAATTTGTTGACACTTGGCTTTGATTTTCTCGGTTGCTTGCCATTAGAGGTATTTTCTTTGAGGCTAAAACTCTCTACAACAACTGCTTTGAAAAGGAATATGGCCACAATTTTCAATTGTTGCTAGTTTCCATGCAAGCTCTCTAAGTAAGTTAAAAACTATTGAACCCCTCCTCTTTAAGCTCGATTTGGATTTATTGCTTTTTGTGATCTTGGTTGAATGTGGGTTTTTACAAATACACTTATTTTTTGTGATTTAATGGATGTCCATTCAAAACACGAAACTCTACAAATTGGTATTGGATTATATTTTATTTGTATTGAAACTCGGTAAATTATTGCCTTTATTTGCTTGAATTGCACTTTGGGATTCACATATTTCATGACTCATTTTGAAAACCTCATTGTTTCTTATTGCTTTGCACAACTCATACCACATCCCTTCGTCATGAGTTGTATTGTCCCAAAATAATATCAATAAGCTTGATTTGCATTCGTGCGTTGATTCCATAGCTATCATTTTCACCTTTGTTGCCATTGAAGACCTCCTTTTGTTATTATTTAAAATTTACGGCTGTTCCTTGAGTGTTGTGCCACCGAGAATATAAGCTCACAGGTTAGTTACATTTACATTTCTTGGCCGAGGATGGTTTTTTGTATGTTGCAATATAGCTTGCCATGTTATTGAGCTCGTGGGATTTGTTAGAGACCTAAGATTGCTTTCAATAGCTCATTGTGAGCTCTAATTTTGATCAATTGTAAGTTGGCCCTGTCTCTATGATGGCACTATTTTTGTTTACTCCACACTTATCCAACACGGTTCTTATACTAAATTTGAGATTTGAACCTCACATTTGAGGCTATATTTTAATCAATAGATCCAACATTTATAATTGTAGCCTCTACTTTTATCTTGTGTAACCATTATTGTTTATTCTGAGCTATGAAGCATTTACGTTTGTTAGAACCTATAACTCATACATTCTTCTGCTATATTGTTCTCTCGGGATAGCTATTAAGTTTGTCATCGTATTTATGCATTTTCTGTATTGTTGTTTCCAAGTTTGATGTGGGAGTAACTCGGTAATTTCATTGTTGGAAGTCAAATGCTTTTGAAAAAGCGTATCGTTGTTATTAAAAATTTTCATTTTCTTTGGTAGCTAATTATACTTTACAAAGTTTTCTTACATTTTTGCTTCAAATCTAGTGTGTATACAGATATGTGTGTAGGATATGTTATGAGTTGTGCATATTTACTTCTAAGCTCCTAATCTTGAGCTCTGAGTTTAATTACTTTCCTCGGATCTACTGTAAATATCTAGGTTTGAGTTTTTATGCCAAAAACAAGGACATTTCCTTTATTACTTTATTGCTCTATGCTCCTTAAAAACTTAAAACAATGTGAAATATATGCTGCAAAAAGAACAGGTTTGCAAATTGCATATATCAAACCTTTCATTGAGCCTTGATGTTTTTGAAAATGGAAATTTGTTTCTTGCTTGAAATCTGAAATTGCTACTATGGCTGCAATTTGATCTTAATAACTCTGATTTTGGATATCTCGAGACATTGAAAATATGTTATTCTGAATGAACATTTATAGTTTTGATCCTTAAAGTTCTTAAGCATGGCTGAAAACTAATTTTCAAGCATATGATTCTTTTAAAGAAAAAAATCCATTTATATGTACTCCATTACTCTGCATGGTTATCCTTTGGTCATGCTTATGATTACTCCTTTCAGCATTAGTCATTATGTTTCTTGAAAACCGTAATATTGCTTTTGGTTATTGAAAACTACATCATTTCATCTCGTGCCTTGAAGTTGATATCATACCGACTATGTAATTCCTGAAATTGGTTGAAAATATGTACTTTGTTTATATGAATATCAACTTTTTGAAACTTGTACTGTACACTTATAAACTAGTTAGAAAAATAGAGAGATCATAAAATCATCTCTAAATTATGATGGAAGCCCTAAATCATTTGGATGCATGTTATGGTAATGGAAGCCCTAATTCCTTTGGCAGTGGCATTTTTGGATCCCCTAGTCTAGTATCTGGTTGAAGAGTTGTTGTTTGAGGAGGATGCTCCTCTGGTGGTGTTTCACTACCTCCTCTCCCTGGTGGGCTATAACTACTCCATGGGCATGACCCATCTATTCCTTTGGCGAGCTATGATAATGGTCTGAATCTTATTCAACATGTGTATGGTGGTGGTGGAATTGGGGTTTACCTTTGGTTCTCCCCGACTCTTGAAGGTGAACAACAAAGTCTTGCTTACGTGGTGCCTTCCTACAATTTTGGCTCGAGTGGTGGCTTCATTGGCGGTGGGTGCGGTTCGGCCATAGGGGTTCACTTAATAAAATTATGGTATAACATGTGTGTTTGAAGGGTATTAAAGAATACCCTTAATTCGAGTTTTTACCTCTAGATATTCAAATGATAATACCCCCTCATGTTATATTATTAGAATGAAAATACCCCCTACTTTTTCCATGTACCTTACTTACCCATTTTTTCAATTACAATTTTATTTACCCCTTTTTTAATTTCTACCCTATTATATTAAACAAAAAATATATCATATTTCTTACTCAATTTTTTTTAATATGCATTTCCTCTCAAAAGATAGTTTGAATCCATCAAAGACCTATTACAAATCACCTTATAAATGTTAAGCTTTAATCATTTATCAATAGTTCTTTAAATAATTAAGATGGTGAAATAATATCACTTGCATTGAAAAGTATACTCAATCCTAGTTTTCTACCATCTTATTATTTCTTGGTTAAGAATCTCTTAATTGAGATTTCTTTATTAAAAAAAATTATAATTTAACTTTATGAACACACTCCTTTTTGTAGTTTTAAGGTATTTATTTTTAAAAACTAGGGTTCAAATGTTTTAGTTTTATAGTAAAATTAAACCTCACTTTCCTTTGGCCCGCTTCTCTAACCTATCCCTAATATTTGATTCAAATTATTAATAAATTAAAACCTTTCATTCCCTCATGTTTACCGGTATATTGACTTAATTTTATTAATTTTAATTACCTCAATATGAACCCACGTGCTAGGATATTGCCTAGCTAATGAACCCCCATGGGTTCAAACTTTTCTTCTGCAGACCTTTGGAAAAATTAAATGTGGGTGGCGAAGTCGGTTGGACCTCTCCTCCTTTTTTGGGCCCGTGCCCTCTCGAATAATGTGAGAGCAAAGCGGGGTTCCCCTATTCTTGGTTGTTTTAAGCAAGGGCCGGTCAGGGTACATCAGATTTGTGTCAAATGGGTCTTCTTGAGCCGAGTGTCCTTCCTTACCGTGGCTACATTTCTACTTGGTCCCTTCCTAAACCTATGATCCCCGTGAAAATGGCACCGTGTTGTGTCATTTAGGGAGGGTGTTTTTGAATTGGTTGGGTTTTTCCAGAGCAAGGTTCTTATTTACGGGTTTTTTTGGTTACTACCCAAGTCTTCCTACCTTGCACAACTGGATTACTGAGCAATGGAGGCCACTTATTGCTGGTAAGGTCAATATTTACCCCTCTCCTCATGGGATTTTTATATCTTTTTTTTTGATAGCTCCTCGGATAAGGAGGCCATTTTAGGAAAATTTTGGGCTTACCAGGAGCATATTCTTCTTGTAAATCCTTGGTTCCCCTCCTTCAATCCTTTGACTGAAAATTTTAATATCAAACCAATCTCAATAAGGCTCCTCTATTTTCCTTTACACTTCTAGAGTGAGGAGTGCTTTAGGGCTATGGGGGATGCCTTAGGCAATTTTGTTGTTGTGGATCCCAAGACTGAATCCTTTGATCATACCACTTTTTCCAGGATTTTAGTGGACATGGATATGTCTCTTTGAATTTCTTTCCAAAATGGATCTTAAGGTCAAGGATTTAGTATGGACTCAAAATTTAGATTATGAAGGATTTTCGTTTAGATGCAGAACTTGTTTTGCTCTTGGACATCTAGCCACTAATTGCCCCATCACCAAGAAGCTGATCAAGGGTAGGGTCTCATGGTGGAAATATTTTAATTTAGATAATTTGGTGGTATATGCTCCTGAAGATAGTGATAAAGAAGAATCTTCAAGTAGTTCGAGGGATAATCTTGAAGTAAAGATGGGTGAATTTGTTCCCCCTTCGGACCAGCTTAATGTTTCACATTAGGTTTCGGGAAGGAGGAAGTATTAACTATGTAGCCTCCTAGTTTTATGCAAACTCAAAGCTCTAAAAACAATGAGGTTCTTGAGGTATGCGTACTTGTCCACCCGGATGAGAATGTAGATCCCAATGGGGGGATGGATGGAAGGTTGTGAATAACAAGAAGAAAGGAAAAGCTGGTATTTCTCCTTTGAGGATGAGCCTTAGATCCCATCGTGGAACTGCCCATGGTAGTTAGGTTGCCCCTTCGGTTTTGATGGTCAAGTCACTTTGACTGTATTTATAGGGCCCTTTCTCCCTTTGGGTCTTCCTTTAAGCTAGTTTTGTTTGGCTTGTCGTTTTGTTTCTCCTTGGGCCTCGATGGTCTAGTTCCTTGATGTTCCTCTTGTGTGCTTTGATGTTTTATCTTTCATTTGTTCAGGGTTTCTAGATCCCTTCAAAACCTATTTTTTTGCCTTATCTAATAAAAAACTATTTAGAAAAATATGAAATCCATAGGCTTTTCTTTGATCATCTAGTTTATTTCTTCTGTGACATGCTTATGAAACTGATATTCTACTTATGAATTCCATTCCATACTTCGATTTCAAGTTCATTTTTGAAAGTTCATCTGTTTAAAGTTGTGAATACAGCAAGCATGAAATCCGGAGCTCTAACATAATTTTTCCTCTTTCAAGTATAATGGCAACAACTGGAGAAGATGGTGAAGAGGAAGCGAGAGAGGACAACGAACAATCTAAGCTATAGGAAATCCATCTAACAAAATGATGGATTTCCTTCTTTCTTTATTCATAGTTTTACATATATGTACTTTCATTTATGTTCTTGCTTTTGAGTTATTCCCATGGCTTGTGTGGGTTCACTATACTTTATAATTATGAAATAAATGAAAATTTCTTCATGTGATGAGTTGTATCTTTATCTCTTTTACATTATTCTTTCATTTACATGATGTAAAATGAATTATGTACAACTCATACACACTAGGAACCTTTCATTTAATCATAATTAATGAACTCAAGATAATTGATAACAACTAAAAAGTGAATAAAGATAAGCTGAAACCTACTTCATCCTTGAAGTGAACTATCCCTTTTCCAGTTTTGGGCTGTCCACCT